>OX637534.1:75434854-75522354 GCA_951800035.1 Linnaemya tessellans | reverse complement strand
CATAGTTTATGTTTCTGTATCAAATTTAGTCTGTTTGCGGGGCTTAGCTGGATGAATTCTCTGCATCTATACAATGGGTGGCATTCTTGCTTGCAAACTAGGCATCGTTGGTTCTCATGGCGGGGATACGCCGTAAGCGTGCATGTTTTGCTAGCAGGAGAAAATGTCTTCTCTTTGTGTCCCATTGCTTTCAGAGTATGGAAGTAGTTCTCCAGAAAGGTAAGAAATTGGCTGACTGGTTGGTGATCGATTGCTCATATTGAGTGTAGACAGGTTTGTCCAACTTTTTTACCAGAAGGTGTAGTAGGAGTGGATCCCATGTTGAGACTTCGATCCCCATATTAGAAAGAGCTGCCAGACATTCTTTCGTTGTATCGTGCAATCGCTTAATGGCCATTAATGTCGACGCACCCGATGGTTGATCTAGCAGTCTCTGAACCGCTGTTGCCACTATTAGTCGCTTATTATCATAACGATCCTGTAGTAGCTGCCACGCGGCTTTATAATTGTCTGCAGTAACTGCGAGATGATTAATAAGCTTCGCTGCTTCACTAGTAACGTTGGTCTTTAGATAATACATTTTGTGAGCGTCTGACATCCGTTGCTCATGAACAGTTTTCTTAAATAAGTCAGAAAACGATGTCCATTTCATATAATCACCTTCAAATTTAGAGATAGTGATTGTGGGTAAAGGTAGGGTAGATGGTCTAGCCATAGTCTCTGTGGATCAGTGGTGGTTGTTGTTAGCCGTGGTAAGCTGGATGATCGCTAACTGAGCGGCTTGTTCGAGGTGGATGTATCTGCTTGTGTCATAACCAGCGAGGTCTGGATCGGGATATTTATCCAACACTTCATCATTAAGTAGTTCTAGCTGCTGCCATAGTTTGGTGATGGTGGTCTTTTTAACATCGTAATAAGGCCCATCCTGACCTGACTGCAACTGGAGGCCGTCTAGCTGTCTAGCCAGAGCTGCCATCTTTCCAAGGGAGCGGCTGATTAAACCATCGTGGCCACTTGTAGGTTGTGGGGGGTTGCTAATGACTTTGGGCTCGTCGCCCACCTTTGACGGTAGGTCATTAGGGTTTTTGGCGATTGCTCCATTGCCTTGGTAAGTGAGCTCGTGTTCCATTAGAGCTATATATTTGGATGCCATTGACTGGATTTGATTATAGCGGTCTGCAGTGAAGTATTCATCTTCCATATGAATATCCTTCAGAGTCCGTAATTTGGTATCTGCCACATCAAATTCTGTCCGCGACAATCGTTCTTTGTAGTACGTTGGGGTTTTGCGGCTAGCTGAGTCCTTGGTAAAGTTGCGGATGATTGTGGCGATATGCTCGCCGGTCTCCTTCAGTTGGTGAAGAAGCTGCTCTGCGGATTCCATATTGCTTTGTTGATGCCTTTTGGGAGGTTATTTAAGAGTTGTAGTAGGCTGCTTGTTGCTTGTGATGCATCGTTGTCTGTGATTGGGCGCCTGTAGTTTGTGGTTGGTCGCTGATGTAATGGTTGTGAATTGTTCACTTGAAGGACTTTTTGGTTTTCCTAACCTCGTGTCCTGTCACGGTCGCCAAAATGTTAAGCGCGGGCTCGTTTGCCTTGCTTAACCTTATAAAATGGGATAACTTGGTGATTCACCAAGTTATTAGAATGTTTATTGGTTTATTATCCTAGTAGTTCACCAGGATAATGCAATGTCCAATTCAGTCGTTCAAGTGGTACACAAGAATAACAAAAAATTGGCTTGTTGAAAATTAAGTAACAAGTTAATTTTAATGTTGACTGGATGAATGACAATAGTTCAATCACACATTTTATTAAAACCTTATTGTATTTAAAGAAAAATTACAAATACAAATAATAACAGAATATAAAATTTACAATACAAAAAATTGGATTCATAATAAATAAAAAAATTGCAATGTAATCAATAACATTTTAAAGTGTTAAAATGTAAAATGATACAAAGAATTTTTTAGGCCAGTCTCACTCTTCTGCTGCACTAATTACTTTCCCACCGTTGGCAGAAAACAGATATTGGATTTCATAACCGTATGGCTGGTGAATTAAGTAAACCAATTATTTTCCCAGTAAAAGCCAAACATATATTATATTTCTCCAATATCTGACTTGTTCTTTGCTTTAGCCCGTGTACGAGTAAATAAATATTTTGTTTTAATTTAGAACTGAATTGTGCAAACGCGGTAATTCTCACGGCAAAGTGTGGGAAAATAAAAACGTAAAAAGAGGTACGGATTTTGTTCAAATATTATTCATTCTATTGAGATTTTTTTATTTTTTTTTATTTTTATTTTTAATACGAAACAAAAAAAAAACTCAAAGGAATTAACAAGTCTTTTTGTTTGTTATGTGGTCAAGTATGTCTATATGCCTGCATTTCGTTGGTTCTTACACCAAATCATCAGTAGACTTTAACCTAATTCCAAAATAACAAAACCTCTTAGCATATACATAAACTCCCAAAAATGAATTGAGAATTACACAAGCAAAACCATGGGATTTGAAATTCAAGAAAACACAACAAATAAATTTTATTCGATATAAATCTTTTGTTTTTCCCCCTTCATACAATTAGTCTGCCGTTGGCAAACAATAAAAGTATATAAAAAAGGCACAATGAAAAACAAAATTTACACAAAACGTTCTTAAAATCGTTCATTCGACATATTGTCTCAATTTAGTTAGTGCTTTTTTAAAATAATAGCACGAAAAATATGACTAGTATGAACAACCCGTCATAACTTAGTATGCAGTTTCAAACATCAATCAGCTGATAAGAAAACAAGACACTTGTAATTAGATGTTATCAAAGCAAAAGATAATTAAGACAATTGTAGAAAAGTTGTTTGAAAATGTCAAAAAGTCTAAAAACTGCATTTCTATTTATTATAATTAAATTTGTCTTCTGGTGCAACAATATCCAAATGAATTTGTATGTATAAACTAAAACAGCTGCTGCCTTGATATGAGCTGAATAAATTTTTTTTTGCGGCGGCATACGGAAAAACGTTCAGTGGCTGCCAGCTACGCAAGTTAAACGAGAATAAATTTTCACATGTATATATATAGTTTTTGCGATTTAGTTCTCTTTTAATATTTTTTATGTTATAAAAATGCGATTTAATGTACATATAGGTACTATGAATAATTTTTTAGCCGTTTTTTAGTCGTGAATCATAACGTTGGTGGTGTAGGTCCGGTTGTTGATTCCCGATTAGCACGGATCTGGCTCTGGCGGATTGATCCATAAGGTCTCTTCGTCAACCCTCGCATGGACCTCACTGCTTGCAAAGACACCCATGGGATCTAAACGTGACTGCACAACGAACGGAGACAGCGGCTGCGAATTTGGACCCTATCAAATAAAAATGCAGAAAAACAATAGAATTAATTTAGAAGCGAGAGCGGAAAGCTCAGGAAATGGTGAAATTGAGAATCCATTTCTGAAAAGGCCGGTGGGCGCGAGATCGCCCCCTACGGTGGTGAACACGCCGCATAGGGGAGGTTTTGGCACCATAGCTGGTGGTGGTCAGGAACCAAAAGGCAAGGTTGAGAAACTAGGAGGGAGGATAGCAAAGCTATTCGACTTTCTCAAGACAAGATCGAATGTCCACAAGGATATAGTATCGATGTCTCGAGAAATACAGGCATTGTATATGCAGGTGGCAGATGAGCTGAGCAGCGGAACTGCTAGCAATTGCACGGTACTCGGCAATAAGCAGACAGGGGTTATGGTAAGACCATCTCCCCCTGTACCTGCAGGTGCGACCCCAAAGGGTAGGAGAGATGAGAGTACTCTTGGGCCAAGGGAGAATAGGGCTAAGAAGAAGAGGAAGGATGCAGTAGATGCCATCAGGAGTAGTGAAGGTAGCTCTGTGGGATCAACGGCAGCGAATGGTGCTGCTTTGTCGAACCCAGGCCCTAAGGAACCTGGGTGGATAAAGGTCCGTCCCACGAAAGGGAATAGAAATAGGATTAGGAGTAAGCAGGGATCACGTTCGGATGCCCTGGTTATTAAACCATGTGGAAACGCTTCCTATGCTGAGATTCTCAGGCAAGTGAAGACGGGCCCTAAACTTAGTAATCTGGGGGAGAATGTGAAGGGCATTTGGAAGACCGAGAGGGGTGAGCTGCTACTGGAGCTCACTAAACCCGCTCACCAGAACATAGGAGTGTTCAGGCTGGAGGTGGAAGCGGTACTGGGTGGAACTGCCGAAGTACGGGCACTATTCCAACAGGTTAGGATTGGAATTAGGGACATAGACGAGGTGACTTTTCCAAGGAGGACATCTATGACGCCATAGTAAATCCAACGATTTTAAGGTACTGCAGTTGACTGCATTTAGATCACTGAGGAGAGCGTATGGGGGAACACAAACTGCCACGATTGGCCTGAGTGCTCCTCTAGCGTCTTCTGAAGATGTCCAAGATACGCATCGGCTGGGTCGTGTGTCGAATACGGGAAAAGATAGTACCGAATAGGTGCTACAACTGTCTCGATTTTGGACATAGGGCGACGAATTGTAGCAGCCAGGATCTATCCGGAAATTGCTTGCGTTGCGGGGAAGCTGGCCACAAGATTGCAACATGTTCCAACAGACCTTCGTGCATGCTTTATAGAAAGGGTAGAAATACTAATGGTGACCATGTCACCGGATGCGTAGTTTGCCCGTACTACAAGAGGGCGCTACAAAAGATTTAGGGTTAAGCAGTATTTAATAATCAGGAAGCGCATATTACAGCTAAATCTCAATCATTGCCAAGCAGCACTGGAGTTTTTTAGGCAAACCGTACGATATTTAAAGGTAGACGTTGCTGTACTCAGCGAGCCATATAAGAAGATTGTATCTGCAAATTGGGTTACTGATGATACAGATACAGCAGCTATATGGACTATCGGATCTTTGATATTGAGGGAAAGGTTATCACAGTAATGTGGGTACACGCGGGCCACTGTTTCCGGAATATGATTGAACAGCTGTTATGTTTCTCCTAGGTATTCTATTGATGACTTTCGTGTAATTATAGACAACATAGTGATGGACGCTGCAGCCAGGAGTCCTGTTATAATAGCAAAGCATTTCAATGCGTGGGCTGTTGAATGGGGATGCCCCTTGACAAATGCCAGGGGAAGGATGCTATTAGAGGCCCTTTCTGCGCTGAATGTTTTGCTCTTGAATTCTGGAGATGAGGAAACATTTAGAGGAGGAAATGGATCAATTATTGATATTACGTTTGCCAGCGGTACCATTATAAACCGTGTAAACTGGAGAGTATCTGATGTTTATACTCACAGCGATCACAGTGCCATTATTATGGATATACAGGATGATATACGGTATGTGACTCCCCGTGCACAAAGTTTGTCGGGATGGAAGGTGAATACCTTTGATAAGGATATTTTTGCCATCTGTATGGAATCAAATGGTTCAGCTGAGGATATGGCTGAACAATTGGTAAACTATATCACGCGGTCGTGCGATGCATCTATGGTGAGGTGGGAAAGATCCGGAAAGAGGCCACCGGTTTATTGGTGGAATAATGATATTGCCGGCTTGAGGGCGGAGTGTATACGTGTCAGAAGGCAGTATACAAGAACTCGAGGTAGAGGTTAGAGAATAGCGTATACCAACAGAGTTACAGGAATAGGAGGAGGACCCTAAAGGATGCAATTCGTAGGAGTAAGCGGAAGTGTTTTCTTAATATCTGTGATGAGGTGGATGATAATCCATCTGGATAATCCAGCTGGTCACCAAAAAACTTAAATGCCTGACCCCGTTGCAACCGAGTGAGGGGCCAATCCTGGAGGAAATTGTAGACCATCTCTTTCCCCAGCAGGACGCACCACCTGAGGAGCACAACCCTCCAATTGGGACATTAAATTTTCCCTCGGTTACAAAATCTGAGATTGAGGACGTTGTCTCTAGGTTTAGAGACAAAAAGGCACCGGGCGTCGACTGTATTCCAAATATAGTATTAAAGGAGGCCGTCAGGCTCTGTCCAGAGCAGTTCTTAAGAATGGTGAATACATGCTTAAATAAGCAAATTTTTCCAACAAGATGGAAGGGGTAGAAGTTGGTATTAATACCAAAAGCCAATAAACCCTGGATGATCCCTCACCTTATCGGCCACTGTGTATGATAGATACATGTGGGAAGTTGCTAGAGGGTGTGATCTGCAGAAGACTTGGGAATTAAGTTGAAGACATGCATGGTCTATCAGACAACCAATTTAGCTTCAGGAGGGCGACGTCAACAGTGGATGCTATAAATATGGTAGTAGAAACTGCTGCACGAACTATCTATGGCAGGAGTTGGAGGAATGGCACAAAGGAGTACTGTGTAGTTGTGACGCTGGATGTGAAGAACGCGTTCAATAGCTGGGTGCATATTTTTTTTTTTTTTTGGATGCTCTAACTCGATTGGACATCCCAGAATATCTAAAAGGGATAGTGCAGGATTATTTCCGGAATAGGGAATTGATCTATAGTACAGATGCGGGTATAAGAAACCGTAGGATTAGTGGTGGTGTTACCCAAGGATCGATACTTGGACCATTGTTGTGGAACGTAATGAATGATGGAGTACTAAGGTTGAGTTTACCTGAGAGAGTAAAGATCGTGGGATTCGCAGACGAAATAGCGCTGGTGTGTGAGGCAAAAAAATTGCTGGAGGCAGAAACCATTGCAAATGCCAGCGTACAGTTAGTAAAGTCCTGGATCACTTCAATGGGATTGACTCTAGCAATGTTGACACCTGTTCCATAGAATCAAAGGCATTTCTGAAATATCTGCGCGTGATGATTGACACACGGCTATCTTTTCGCGAGCACTTGCGATATATAGCATCCAGAGCATCAGAGACCTGTTTGGCGCTATCTCGGATTATGTCAAACATGAGAGGGTGGAAAGTATCTTCAGAGGAGACTGCTCGCTGGAGTAGTAAGGAGCATTATCCTATATGCACATCCGGTATGGTCAGACTCACTTAGATATTCCACATATGTGGGGCTGGTATCCCCTGTGCATAGGCTGGCTGCTTTAAGAGTATGTAGTTCATTTCGGACAGTGTGAGACGAAGCTGCTTTTATCATTGCGGGTATGATCCCTATCAATTTAGAAATAATGAATAGGGATAACTCTGACTTATGTATGCAGAAGTGGCAAGAACGGTGGTCAACCACTGAAAAGGGAAGATGGACTCATACATTAATACCCGACATCAGATTATGGCTGACTAGGAAAAATGCTGATCTGAACTATTACCTAATACAGTTATTGTCTAGACATGGTTGCTTTAGGTCATATCTATTTCGTTTTAAGCACGACGACTCTCCTTTCTGTCCACATTGTGGTGGGAATGTGGTTGAGGATGTTGAGCATGTCGTCTTTGTCTGCTGACGATTCAGTAACTGGAGGTCGTATTTAGAGGAAGGTTTGGGGCGTACGATCATCCCGGGGAATATTATTCCGACCATGCTGAAATCCTGATTGAATTGGTCCAGCGTGTGTAGTTTTGTACAGCTTGTTCTAATAGAACTTCGCAGATTAGCACAGATTCGCAGGAGAGTTAGTACGTCTTAGGATTCGTTAGCAACTGACGAATAAATATGCGCATCAGTTCCGAACCTCCATACCTAGGAACTAAGGAGGACGTAGGAATAATACTGATAATACTACCCACTCTGATGAAATGCCAAAGCTGTCCCAGGGTGGTGCTAGTGAAGTTGTCGTGGGGCCACTGTTGATAGTTGCTATCGTTAGGTGAAAAAAAAAAAAATATATATATATATATATATATATATATATATATTTATATATATACATATATATATATATATATATATATATATATATATATATGTATATATATATATATATATATATATATATATATATATATATTTATATATATATATATATATATATATATATATATATTCATACATATGCATACGTGTACATACATATATACATACTCATGTATAGATATACATACACACATATACACACTCAGATACACATATATATTCACACACATATGTATATATACATATACATATTGTTTTGTGTATATATACATACATATATACATACATATATACATACACACAGTCAATATTTGTAATAAAATATGCAAAGATAATAACAATAATAATAATAATAATAATAATAATAATAATAATAATAATAATAACAATAATAATAATATAATAAATTATCCCTAGCAAATAATAGTTAACATTAACAATCTACAATTTTTACTAACTAAATGTCTATAATTCTGTGCTAATGCTTCTGCATCTGTTTTAAAATTTGTTCTGTGTGATGATTTACATAATTTAATTGTTAATATTAACTATTATTGGCTAGGGATAATTAAAAAAAAGGGGAAAAAGGTTCCCCTAAGAAGAACTAAACCAACCTTTAAAAAACAACATAATTTTAAAAATTTTTTTTTAATTTTTTTAATCAAATGATTTATTTTTATGTCAAAGAAGGTCCAACGTGTTAAACTTGGAGCCCTAAAATAAAAAATAGTGAAAAATTTAACAAATAGTATTATTTAAGAATACATCCCTTAAAAATAACATTTTTAAGCTTTAGTGACGAAGCTGGGACGTAATCTGGTACTAATCTGCCCTACCCTATAAAAAAAATTTAAATACATTTTACATATAATTATCCCGAACATTTTTTTTAAGTTTAATGGCAAAGATGAAATGTCCCGGCCCGTGCCAGAGAAATCCCGCAAAAAAAAAAGATTTTTGGACCCCGCCATCTTCAGTGGGCGTTGACATACGATATCGATATCTAAGACGAATAACGATAACGAATTCTAAGACGTGTTAATTCTCCAACGAATCTGTTCTAATCTGCGAAGTTCTATTAGAACAAGCTGTACAAAATTACACACGATTATCCAACTTAACAAAGATTCCAGCATGACCGGAATTATATTCCCCGGGCTGATCATATGCCATAATCTTTTTTCTGAATACGACCTCCAGTTGTTGAATCATGTGCAGACAAAGACGACATGCTGAACATCTTCAACTACATTCCCACTGCAATGTGGGCAGAACGCAAAATCGTCGTGCTTGAAACGATATAGATATTGCCTAAGGCAACCATGTCCATGCGTTTCTACCACTTTTGTAAACATAAGTCAGAGTTATCCCTATTTATGATTTCTAAATCGATTAGGATTGTGCCTGCAATGATAAAAGCTGCCTCGTCCGACACTGTTCGAAATGCACTACTCTGGGTAATAGTTTCCCTTGCCTTACGGCTACTAATCAAAACCGCTTCGGTTTTATGATCAGCTAGAGTTAATCCCATTGAAGTGATCCAGGTCTTTACTAATTGTACGCTGGCATTTACAATGGTTTCTGCCTCTAATAATTCTTTGACTTCGCACACTAACGCTATATCGTCTGCGAATTCCACTATCTTTACTCTTTCAGGTAAACTCAATTTTAGTACTCCATCGTACATTACGTTCCACAACAATGGCCCAAGCATCGATCCTTGGGGAACTCTACCACTAATCCTACGTTTCCTTACACCTACATCTGTCTTATAGATCAGTTCTCTTTTTCGGAAATAAACCTGCACTACTCTTTTCAGATATCCTGGGATGTCTAATCGAGTTTAAGCATCAACAATACGCACCCAGTTTGCTGTGTTGGACGCGTTCCTTACATCTAACATCACAACTACACAGTACTCTTTTGTATCATTCCTCCAACTCTTGCCATAGATAGTTCGAGCTGTAGTTTCTACTACCATATTTATAGCATCCACTGTTGACCTTGCTTTCCTGATGGCAAATTGCTTGTCTGATAGGCCATGTCTGTCTTTAACGCAATTTCTATTTTTCATCTAGGGGTTTATTGTCCTTTGGTATTAACACCAACTTCTGCCTGTTCCATCTTGTTGGAAAAATTCTCTTACTCAAGCATGTATTTACCCCTCTTAATAACTTCTCGGGACACAGCTTGACGGCCTCCTTTAATACTATATTTGGAATACAGTCTAGGCCCGTTGCCTTTTTGTCTCTAAACGTAGAGACAACGTCTTCCGTTTCAGTTATTGTAACCGAGGAAAAGTTTAAAGTTTCGCTAGGAGGGTTGTGCTCCCAAGGTGGTACCTCCTGGTGGGGGAAGAGGTGGCCTACAATTCCCTCCAGGATTGGCTCTTCACTCTGTTGCATTTAAGAATTTTTGTGACCAGCTTCTATGCGACACCCCAAGGATTATTATTCACCTCATTACAGATATTAAGAAAACACTGCCGCTTGCTTCTACGAATTGCAATCTTTAGGGCCTTCCTCTTATCCCTATAATTCTGTTGGTGTGCACTATTCTCTAACCTACTACCTCGAGTTGTTGTATATTGCCTTCTGGCACGTGTATTTGTGTATATGTATGTATGTGTGTATGTATATGTATATACCCTGCAGATAACGCGACTTGTCCATACATGCATGTAAATATTAGTCCAAAGAGGAGTAAGAGTAATCCAAAACTACTCCAAATATATGGAAAAAATTTGGCCCATTTAACATTGCGATGTCCTAGGATTGGACCTATAACCCAGTCTTGCATTACACCAGTGTAGTAGCAAAAGTAGTCAATGTCATGACTACATAGAGTGCACAAAAGGGTTAGTTTTAAAAATGTTTAATGTTTCTATTCCATGGAATGCACAAAGGGTTAGTATTTAGTGGTTGTACTTCATGGACTGTAAAAAAGTGTTAGTTTTAAAGTTACTTCCTGACACTATTGTATGGAAAACTAAAAACAAAGTTACGTTAAAGCTTTATATTTTTTTATTAAAAATAAAATAACAAAATATATAAATGAAATTTATTTGTTGGTGGTTAAGCAATGTCTATATGCATTTCATTGGTGCTTTACCAAATCGTGTTGTTATTTTTGAAAATAGTTTGTAATTTACAAGTTGTGAATTCTCAGATGGTTTTCGGAAGTATATGCATAAGATAAGAGGTTTTTAACTTTTCAAAACTGTGGTTAAAGTCAACTGACGATTTGGTAAAGCACCAATGAAATGCATATACACATTGCTTAACCACCAACAAATAAATTTCATTTATATATTAGTATTGTGACAACAATGTGTTAAATAGAAAAACTTCATAACAGTTTGATTTAGATTTTATTTTTCATTTTGCCTTATAAATACTTTTCTTGTTATCGAATGGATTTCTGATTGTATGAAGGTGTAGAAAAATAAAATAGATTCGTATCGAACATATGTACTTTATTTGTTGGTTTAGTTTTGTATGAGTTGCAAGCCTATGTTCTTGTTCTGTTGTTATTTTTGAAAATAGTTTGTAATTTACAAGTTGTGAATTCTCAGATGGTTTTCGGAAGTATATGCATAAGATAAGAGGTTTTTAACTTTTCAAAACTGTGGTTAAAGTCTACTGACGATTTGGTAAAGCACCAATGAAATGCATATAGACATTGCTTTACCACCAACAAATAAATTTCATTTATATATTAGTATTGTGACAACAATGTGTTAAATAGAAAAACTTCATAACAGTAAAATAACAAAAGAAATTCACTTGTAGAATATATACATACATATATAATGTTTTTGATTTTATTAAAAAACAATAAATAAGGAACATGAGTTATCATTATATGTATTAAAGCTAATTGTACAAATCACAAGCGTTGTTTATATTTTAAAACATTTTTGATGATTAAACTAAAGGTAGAAATTAATTATTATAAAAATTAATCTTAAAAAACATAAATTTGTGTTGATTGCGTATTTTGATTTAAATGCTTTGTTCTTTGAAATAATAAGGCGGAAGTGTCGCTTTTTCACTACTTGAAAGGCCAATCTTAATTCATTTTCAGCATTTAAAGCATAGATGATCAAGCTTCGCTTGCCCTATAACGCGTTATAGGAAAGCAAGAAAAAAACAAATTCTGCTTGCGCAGCAAACAAATATGTATACGAAAGAAAAAAATGTTGTTTCTCTCGATCTCCTTAGATTTTGGCTTCTCTTTAGCATACAGCAGGGATGGACAACAAGTACTTTTCAATTTTATCTATATATTGAGTTGAAGAGATTGTTGCTACTATTCGTATGTTTTGCATTTATAATTGTATTTATTGTATAAAACACAATATTTTTATTTCTATTTAAAATAAATATATATTAGCTCATCCAGATCTGGGTACTCTTTTGTTCTTGCGTGCTTTGCTTAGAACTATTTTCATGGTAGAAAATGCTGTTTAACAATTATATGTGGTACCAAACATTGAATACAATTTGTAGATTTCTGTCTTCAGTTTTTTTGATAAACAGAAAGTAATTCCATAAACATTTCCACCTCTGTTAAAAGTAAGCAGAGGTTTTTCTCTGCGCCACACACAAGCACAACTGTGTTTATGTGGTAGTGCACATCACTGATTTAAAGTATAACTGGCTATTGCGGCTGAAGAAGATTTCATTAATAAAATTATAAGATGAAATTATCAAATTCTTATCTATTATAACATTGTAAATTTTTTATATAATTCTTCAAATTTTTCTTCCCATATATTCCATATGCATTGTATATCATGCAAAGTTCTCGAGACAAAATTCTTTCAAAGTTTTTCAGTATGTTTCCGTCTATTAAATATTTTACAGCAGATATCTTAACAAATTAAAATAAATGGGTAATACCATATTATTTTCCTTTATCATTTATAACTAATAGTTATGCATAAGTATTAAAAATTACTTACATATTTTTCTTCATTTACATCCGTTAGCTGATTTTTTATATTAACAAGACATTCTTCTGTTTTTAAAAGAAATGCACTCGTTAAAGTATTAACATTTTGCCGAGTATGGTTTAGCGCCTGCAGTTGAACTTTGTGGTCGGCCAAGATTTCCGAACTTTGTTTTGATGTTCTGTACTAGCTGAAAATGTTAAAACAAGCGATATGTTAATTAGAGAGCTAATATTAAAAAATATTCGATTGTAGTGAGCATTAAATTTTACCTTGGAGTTTCAAAATTTGTTGTGTCAAGTTTTTTTGTTCTGCTATCATTTCAGCAATCATCTGACTTTGTTTGTCGATTAATTCTGTAACGTAAATAATGCTATTACTTTGAAGAAATGTAAAGAAATTTTTTTTCAACTCACCTTTAAATTTAAAACAGTCATACCATGGAACTTTCTTTAAAGGATATAAAAAATATATAGTTATTTAAAAAACAACATTATATATGTTTTCTTATATATTTACTTACATTTTGAAATATGAACACAAGCATTGAATTTCTTTAGTACAGCTCCGTTGTTTTCCATTTTTGTTTTAAAACAAAACTCAGCTAATAATATTTTTAAAGGTGCCTATACACTACATGTTTTTTACATTGTACCTGTCAAATTTTAGATAATTCGGTAAAAACATGCAGTTGGTGACCTCAAAAACTTTGCTTGTGTAAAATACACAAGCAAAAACATAAGACAAATTTTAAATTAGAGCATGTTCTATTTTCTTATGTTCAAACATGTGTTTTCAAATGTCTATGCCATGTGAAAACATTTATCGACGGTTGAATGTCTCCGATATCATTAGCCGTCCGTTTAAAGTATTTGCATTAGTGATAAATTAATTATTTTTTATCGAATTTTAAAATTTTAATAACAATGATTTAAAGTATATAACAAGTGTTGATACAAGCTCCATATTTTGCAGATTAAAAAGAAAAAAACTTAAATAAATATTTGTGACGCCGGCACTTCAGTGACGTCGGCACTTCAGCAACGCTACCAAAGAAATTTCCAGCGGCTTTAATGTTATAATAAAAATTTTAATATTTGAACATATCAGCTGTTGTAAACAACCATGGCCGATGTCGCGTGTAATTGTACATACAAGTTGGTGACCAAAAATTAAAAACCGTATGTAAATTAATCAAGTTTGACAAACACAACAGAAAACATGTGAATTGCACATTTGAAAAAAACACAAGCAAAAACACGTAGTGTATTGGCACCTTAAGCAAACATATGTATATTGTACATATGTATATTAAAGTTTTATTAATTTTAATGTAATTAAGTGCAACTATGTAGAATGGGCATTAAATAACTTTAAGGGCAATGACAGAAGCTTGCAGTAGATGCTGTTTATATTAAAGGTTTCTTCTATTTCTTCCAATAAGTTTGCAGCAGTGCATATGCCTAATGCCGATAAAGAATTTACTGGTTCCTCAAAAAACGGACTAATGTTCTTGAAGCGTCGCCCTAATACTAAAGTTTCATCATTCATTCCTCTTCTGAGGCTTGTAACTATAAATGGGGAAAAAGGCATCAGAAGGCATACATTATTTGGACTTTTGTCACTTAAAGAATATTTATCACATGAATAACCATATTCAATTCCGTTTTTTTCCTTTTTTCCTAAGGTTTTTGGCTCAAACATCAAATCCCGATGTAAATTTCATTTGTGCAGTTGCTCCAAAATAAACGTTGGCTTCCGTACATCTTTTTTAATTATCTGCAAGTAATTTTCGAAATCATATGCCGAAAAGTTATACAGCAACCCATGCTCTCTGACGCATGCTCTTATGTGAAGCAAACTGTGAACATTATAAGTAGGTTACACCTTGAGGACCAAAAATTACACAAAAATTTTGAACAAATAGATTTAATAACTCTTCAGCCGCATCGATGTTATTTTTAAACTTGTTTGGGCACGACAATAGCCTTACAGCGCAATGAAGAAGGAAAAATGTGTAGTAAAAATCATCACTTACATTACTTTTTAAAATTGGCGGAAGTCAGTATCCTTCCACTTAGGAAGTTCATCAAAGCTTCTAGGAAATCTGGTAAAGTCATTATTCATGTGACGTTTTAAGGCAACTAACAGTTTGGATGCGTTTAACTTTTTAGAACGCGACATTGTTTCAACCAACTTATTTTGAAAAAGTTTATATAGCATTTTTCTGGTAACACCCAAATCAGTAACATGCATGGGATCTAAAGGAACTTGGGTGATCATATAAATTAATTTTCTCCAAAGGTGTTTCATAATTGAGAAACTTCACTTGGAACTGCTTCTTATATTTTCTATTGGCAAAGTCATCATCGTTTATAATTACACCTAGTTCTGTGCTATAAACTAATACATTATTAATTTTCTTTCCCAACTTGGGTACATTTTGAACATCCATTCGCTGACGAATGGTAAGCAATCACACAAACTGGCGATTTTGCCGGTGCGTCACATATTACCGCTCATTTTTAAATACTATTCGTTTGCAACCAATTTGTAACCCATTTTTCTGCAAATCCAAAACTTCTTCAATGAATTTCTCTAAAAACTGATTCACATCATGTGGTTTTTGTTTGCCAACATACAAGGTGGCGCAAAAGTAATCCTCCTATTAGAAAATGCTATAAATTTTGCGATTGCCCCCTAATGTCAGTTCTGTTTTGACATTTGTGTAGTAAACACATGCGAAATACACGTTAAGCCTACCATACACGACATGTTTTTTACATATGACTTGTCAACTTTTCAACTCATACGTAATTGTGCATGTCAGTCAAAAACAACAAGTTTACAGAAGGATAATAATATTCGGTCACAAACATGTTAATTGCGTCTGACATAGTTTCTTGTTTTTTTAACAGCTGGTCTACGCATTTTGTATAGTCTTTGCAGACACCAAAGTAGGTCGTAGGTTTCGAAATGACATCCTGCCGTCACAAACATGTTTGTTAGCGCCGTAAAAGAATTCAACAATTTTAAAGATATTTTCTTTTAATTTGAAGATATTAAGTCAGGATATAACACTAAAGTTTTATTTATGTGTTTATGTGCATAATTTCTATTTTCCAACTCTGGAAGCGAACGATCTGAGCATGTCCGTCCGTCTGTGGTAATCACGATTCAGTCCAAACGAAATGAGCTAGACTCTTGAAATTAGGTACAAACATATCTTCAAGGATAGCACAATTTTCGTTAGAATATTGTTTAAATAGTTGATATTCCTACTAACTAGCACCACTTGCAAAAGTGGAAAAATTGAACAAAGAACGCTGATGAGATGGCGTAGCGGCCTCGAAATCAGTACTGATCCGTTCTGCTGGTTTGATGATTATTGAAAAATATTCTTAATATTAAAATCTTAATATAAATTAATAAAAATAGAATTTGAACAAATTCATTTATTAAAAAAATAATAAAAAATTGTTTGCAGTCTTGCAGATTCGAACTTAAGCCCGTTGATAAAATTAACAATTTACATAAGAAAGTTCGACTAATAAAAATTCATACATAATTTATATGATATATTTTTATATTACAGAAGGTCCAACGCGTTAAACTTGGAGCCATAAAAGTATAAAAAACATTTCTGGACCGCGCCCCTTTTAGTGGGCGTTATTATATGCAAAAATAGTGTAAAAATTTTACGAATTGTTTTACTTTAGCCTACATTCCTTAAAAATAACATTTTTAAGCTTTAATGATGAAGGTGAGACGTAACCTGGTACTACTCTGCCCTATCCTCTCCTCCCCCTTTGCCCACTAATTAACGCTATAAAAAAGTTTTTCTTAACATTTTGTATACAATTATCCCAAACATTTATTTTTAGAGCTTTATGACAAAGGTGAAATGTGTCCCCCACAGCCCTTACCCTCCAAAAAGGATTGGACCACATAAAGTATATATATTCTTGATCAGTGATGAAGTCTAAGATGGTCTAGCAATGCCCATACGTTCGTCTGTGGAAAACATGATATTGTCTATTTTATTACCCCGCCCCTTTAGTGGGCGTTTACTTACGATATTATATAAAGAAACTCTGTCCCAATAAGTTTTTTTCACTCAGGGGATGACCCCTACATATGCAGTGCATTGCGCTGGAACTGGGAAAATAGATTTTAGGAAGGAGGATAAAGGGAGTAGTGTCTGTGGATATTCGATTTGAACCTGCCAAAATTGTAAGTGGCGGGGAAGACATCTGCGGGTAGTTTGTTCCACATACGGACTGTTCGGCCAAAAAACGAATTTTCTCTGTAATGCGTAGTGCGATTCGTTGGAATATCGACCACAACCGCATGCGCTCTTGATGAAAAACGCGTTGAGCGTAAGAAAGAATGGGTTTCAGGAACAAGTTCCCTAATTTCACCAGAGCACCTGCCATTATAGTAACGATAGAACAACGATACGCACCCCACATTGCGACGATGCTCAAGAGAGTCAATAGAGTTGGCTACCCTACTGTCTCCGATGAGTTTCATCGCCCTCTCCTGTACGCGGTCGAGTAACTTCAAAATAGACTTTGAAGCACCAGCCCAAACATGAGAGTTGTATTCCATCTTCGGTCGGATGTAAGTGGTGTAAATATTAAGAAGATCAGAAGGGGTGAAGTATCTCTTGCACCGTCTTAAGAAGCCAAGGCACTTGAATGCTTCTTTTGCGACCTGAAAGACATGTTCCGTCCATCTGACATCACACTGCACTTTCATGCCCAGAACATCAAGAGCCCCTGACTCCATAATACTTACACCACCCATAGAAACAGATGAAGCAGCATGGTCATACGTACGTCAATGCGTAAGCATACAACACTGGGTCTTACGGGCATTAAAATCGACCCTGTTCGCCTGACCCCATTCGGAAATCTTCGCGAGGTCACTATTCAGAGCGTCATTCATAAACTGCCTCCTTGTCTCGAATTCAGACGTTGACGGCCTGCAGTTAAATGAATAGGAATGCGAAAGGCTGCTATCATCTGCGAAAGAGTAAATAGGACAGGAAGTTTGGAAAAGTAAATCGTTAAGAAAAATTAGAAATAGAGTAGGAGAAAGAACGGAGCCCTGCGGTACCCCTGAGTTGACTCTGAACTCATCGGATGAGACCCCATCTATAACAACTCGTATAGAGCGATCCCTGAGAAAGCTCGATATAAACCGAGAGAAGGTGTCTCCGACACCAAATGCAGTAAGTTTAGACAGGAGTGCTCCATGCCACACTCTATCGAACGCCTTAGAAATATCTAGAGCCACCACTTTACTTTCGCCAAAATGGTGTATGGAACTACACCAGTTTTCCGAAAGAAGGGTCAATAGGTCACCCGTAGAGCGGCCTCTGCGGAAACCATACTGGCGGTCGTTTAGTAAACTGTTGGACTCCAGATATTTCACAAGATGGAAGTTAAGCATAGTTTCCATCACCTTCGATATAGCAGAACATATTGCAATCGGGTGGTAATTTTCGGGGTTAGTAGCCACTCCCTTTTTGGGGATTGGCGTTACATTAGCAATCTTCCAGCACATTGGAAATCTACCGGAGTGGTATAGTGTACTGAAAAGTTTGGCTAATGGACGTGCTAAGAGCACTGCTTCAGGACCAGTGCAGGGATTCCATCCGGCCCAGGAGACTTCCTTGTGCTGAGTTCCGCAAGAACCCTTTTAACTGCACGCGCTTGAAAAAATATCTTAGGCATAGTTACGGATACTCTCTCGAGCGCGGGGAGTGGTTGAGAGCTATCAGGCAAGTGAGAGTTACTTGCAAATATCTCAGCCAATATATTAGCTTTATCAACCGGGTCAGTAAATATTTGGTCATTCTGAGGTTGTGTGGCTCGAATGGCGAAGCCAAGATGTGTTATGAACATTGAAATCACCAGCAACTACAATTTCACTGCTCGGACAATTATCAAGAATCTTCGATATGGAGTCGGAAAGAGTATTGAAGCCATGTATGGTAGCATCTCTTTCCGCGTTTGGATTTCTATACAGAAACCCGAAATGTAAAAAGTGTGTACCGACTTTGAATTTAACCCAAAGACAACTAAATTCTGCGTCAGACCTGCCTAATGGTTGCTGGCATTGGTACACAACTTCATTACGTACGTATATTGCAAGGCCCCTATGAAGAGTAAAAAGCGACAGGAGGTGATACCCGGGCAAATGAAAATCCTGTGGATCAGCATCCTCATGTACCTGGGTTTCACTTAAGGCGAAAACATCCGGCCGATGGAGACAAACGTGAGCATATACAGAAAAGAAATTCGCTCTTAACCCACGTATGTTACAGAAGTCTATTCTAAACTTACCCACCATCACAAGATGAGAGAAAAAAAACCGAAATCCAAATTCTAGATTAGCGAATACGATGCAATGACAGCAACTGCAGTGACCATTCGCTAGTCAGTGTTATGAATTCACTAGTGAATGATCCAGCCGCTATCAGTACACCGCACCTATAAAATAGAGTTTTATTTTATTTATGGGAAGAGGGATGGGAGGCGCCTGATACTGCAGAAACACAGGTCATAAAAGCCCTGGTCTGGTCCACTTCCATTTTCCCATAGTGGCTTATAGTGCCAACACTGGTATGGGGTGTCGTCACTGGTGGTGAGGAATGCACTAATTATTTTATTGTCTGTTGTTTTTTTGTTTTGTTGTTTTTTTTTCTTGTTTAAGTTATTGATTATTTTATTTTATTATTGTAGTTGAAGATATTTCTTGCTTTAATTTAATATTTGGTGCGTGGTTATTTTAAAATTTAATTTATTTGGTTTTATTTTTTTTTCTATTTATTGGTTTGATTTTTGTTCTTCGAATGTTTGTGTTTATATATTTTTTATTTTTTGCTTAAGTGCTTTCAATTAATTTAATTTTTAATTTGTATTTTTCTTAAATAACTAAAACACAGCCCGGATTGACAGACACAGAGACGAAAAACGTGTTAACGGCACGAGAGACAGAACACTACTAAAGATAAACATTTTAAATTTACTTACTAGATATTTGGATGGTATTTAATATTCGACCAGTCGACTAACTTTTACAATTGTTTTTTTGTTTTTTACCAATGCAACTTTTCATGAGATATAAAGTAGTGTTATTTAAGAAATATTTACAATTTTTAACCATTTTGGTCACCTTCATGAACTATAAAATATTGCACTTGTCCAACCCTGGATTCGAAATTTTGATTTTTTTTTGAAATTTTTGATACCAATTTTCTTTTTCCTAAAATATATAATATTTTTAGTTAGCAAAAAAAGGCAACCCCAATTGCCTTTTTGGTTACTTTTATGTATAAAAAAATTTCAATTTTCCAGCCCTGGAGGCGAAATTTAAATTTTTAAAATTGTTTTTATCAATGCAAATCTTCATGGTGTATAAAGAGGTATAATTAAATAAAACTTAAAATTTTTAACAATTTTAGTTATTACATGTACTACAAAATACTAAATGTGCCAAAAAAAAAAAATAACTTTTACATTGTTATCCCTGGAAAAAAAGCTTTTATTACTTCACTTTTTAATAGACCATTGAGGCTTCCCAAAGTATGAAATAGGTTTAATTTACAAACACCCAAAAAAATAATTGGTTTTTGTTATTAATTTTTCGTCGAGAAATAGTTGTAAGCTTCCCAGTTCTGGAACCGTACTTCGAATTCGAATTTCAATACCAGTCTATTTAAGGTAATTTGCAATTCAACGGTCCAAGAACGAAGTCCCTAGCTCTTCTGGGAGCTTGGGAAACCCGATTTCACATACAAACAGACGGGCATCGCTCAATCGTCATCGCTATTCATAAGGATCCTGAATATATATATACACGGAATGACAAACCTAGATATGCCCTTCATTCATTATTATTTTTTAATGTTAAAAAAAGGTTTTTTTACTATAAATTGTTATTGTTAAAAACAAAAGTAAAAAATGTTTATATGTTATTGTATTTGAAAAACAAACATTTTGAATAATTTTTTGTCATGTTTCAAAACCATTTTTCTATAAAAACTTATTTGCTATAAAATTGTTCATTATAATTTATTAATGTTGAAAAATTGTTTTTTAGTATAAATTGTTAATGTAGCAACATTTTTTTATATGTCATTGTATTTAAAAACCAAATATTTAACTTTTCAAAACTGTGGTTAAAGTCTACTGATGATTCGGTAAAGCACCAATGAAATGCATGTAGACATTGCTTAACCACCAACAAATAAATTTCATTTATATATAATATTTTTAATACTATTTTTTGTTATGTCATGTTTCAAAAGCATTTTTCTATAAAATTTTAATAATTTTTATTTCATAAAGATGTTAAAAAGCTGTTAACGAAATATTGAATAAAAATTAGACGAAATAAAATTTTATAAAAAACGGCCACAAGCTTAATTAATATTACAATAAACTGATAAGGTCAATAAAAATAAATAAAATAATAATAATTGTTGGGTTTTTGTGGAATTAGATCCCTGAAATGTGAAATATAAAATAATTAAATGTCAACACTGTAAACATAAGAACTCACTGTAAGAATGAATTGAATAAAAGAAGATTTGAATTCGCTTTAAATGTTATTTATTCGATCGAACGATTGCTTTCGATATCGGCGAACTGGCAGTAAGTAAAATATAATTACAATGGCCTATATATACTACTTTAACTGGAAGACAAATTTAAAGAAATAAATTTTTGGTAGCACGTGCGAAATTGTAGATAGCGAAAATGGCGACAAATGCAAATACAATACCGGAAAAACATGAAGAAAAAACTTACGAACAAATTAATACTGCACTCAGCGAGTACTATGATTCCAAACCTAATGAGATATTGGAAAACTATATGTTTCACTTACGTAAGCAAAGGGAGGAAAAATCATGTGAGAAGTACCTAATTCCCTTAAGAAAATTGGCCTTATACTGCAACTTCGGCACGTATTTAAACACAGCGTTACGAAATCAGTTTGTTTTTGGATTATATAATCAGAAAATACAAAGCCGTCTACTTGAGAAATGCGATCTGACCTTAGAAGCTGCCATTTCAACCACGAGAACATACGAAAGTGCTGAAAAAGGAGGGGTAGACTTACGCCAACCGAAGGAGGAAATGTCAGTAGATATAGTAGCGACAAATGGTAGACTGAAAAAAAAAATATTGAAAAGATGTCAAGGGATGCTGGTAGGAAATCAAGCACTCAACATTTGGCAAATGACTGACGTCACAAAGAGGCTGTGTGTAATTATTGTTCGCTTAAGGACCACCTACGGCGAGTATGTTTAAAAGAGGCAAGTGAATATCATAGATGTGGACGAGATACATACATGGACAGAGGATAAGTTCCACATTTATGAGGGGGAGGTAAAAAAAGTAGATGATAAAATATATTCTAATCGTTCCAAATTAGTTTGTAAATTAAGGGTTAGCGCGATATCCGGCGGAAAAATGTTTACCAAAATTTATTTGGCCCACGCATATATACAGTTGGAGGTGCATCCACAAGATCGGAAGCTGTTAACGATAAATACACATAAAGGAATGTTCACTCCAACTAGAATGATGTTTGGGGTTGAATGCGCTCCTTCTAAATGGCAGCGTTTTATGGGGCAGCTTCTTCAAGACATTCCGGACGTCTCCGTTTTCCTTGATGATATTAAAATATCGGCAGAAAACGATGATTGCCACCTGAAGAGAATCGATGAGGTATTGCGTTGGCTAGAGAACCATAATATGCGAATTAGTATTGGAAAATCTTATTAAATGCAGGATGAAACTCAGTATTGTGGGTACGTAATAGACATGCCATTGGGAAAGTAAAAAGCACAATTGATGCAATACAAAATATGAATAGACTTGCTACAACGGAAGAAATTCGAGCATTTGCGGAGATGGTTAATTACTACGGGCGGCTTATATTGTAGAAAATCGGAGTACTATTTTGTGAGCGATAAATAATTTGGTGAAAAATGATGTACCTTTCAAATGGGATAACAACTGTGAAAAATCGTTTAGTGAAGTAAAAAAACAAATAATGTCTCATAGAATTTTAGCTCTCTATAATCCAAGATTTCCGCTGGTTCTAGTGTTTGATGCAAGCCCTTACAGTGTGGGGGCAGTACTTAGCCACCGATTCTCAGATGGCACAGAACGACCGATATAATTCGCCTCACAAACTTTGTCTCTCACGCAACAACGGTACAGCCAAATAGACAAGGAAGCGTATGCCATTATACTTATTTGGTATCAGGAAATTCTACCAGTATATTTTTGGCAAGAAATTCATTTTAGTTACAGACAATAAGCCAGTCGCACGAATATTTTCTCCTACGAATGGCCTACCGACGATGTCAGCCACTAGAATGCAGCATTATTCTATGTATCTACACTCGTTTGACTACACAATCGAAATAAAACCATCAAAAGAAAACGGAAATGCCAATGCTGTATCCAGATTGCCTCAATATATTATGGAAATAAATCAATGCGATAGAATTACAAAGAATATAGAATCTACCTATAGGAGTTAAAGAACTGAGCAAAGAAACTGCTAAAGAAGTCGAAATAAAGACTTTAATTGATTCTTTAAAATATGGAAGACAATGCCCAGACAATTATCCTTTTGGAATAACTCTATGGCATACGTGTATATATTCCGAAGTTGTTGCGAAAGAGGGTTTTGCAGAGATTGCATTCAGCATACTTCGTCATGAATAAAATGAAGACTTTAGGGAGAGATTATTCCTGGTGGTCAAAACTAGCTGACGACATTAAAGATATGGTACAAAACTGTGCGCAGTGTCAAGAAGTAAGTCCGAAACCCACAAAACAGCTACCAGTTCATAGTAGGAATTCAACAAGAGATCCATTTGAGAGAGTTCATGTAGATTTCGTGGGGAAAATGTTTGGCAAATACATATTTATACTAGTGGACTCGTTTACAAAATGGCCTGAGGCGGTGGTGATTAACGATATCACGGCAGAAACTACTATAGGAGTGTGTCGTGAAATTTTCGCAAGAATGGGAATTCCAAATATAGTAGTTAGTGACCATGGTACCCAGTTCCACGCTGCTACATTTCAGAAATTTCTGGCTGACAACGGAGTAAAGCACAAACAAGGAGCTCCCTACCACCCAGATACAAACGGGTTAGGTGAAAGATTCGTGCAAACGTTGAAAAACAAATTGAAATCTACACCAAAAAGTTTGAAACCCGATATAACGAACATTTTACTGGCCTATCGCAGATCTATCCACACTGGAAATGGTAGTTCTCCGGCCTTGCTATTGCACAGAATTTAGCAAGTAGTAATAGCGTGGATTCAGAAGTAAAAAAGAATTTCGGTGAGGGGGAGAGAGTCGCAGTCCGAGGCTACTTGTCTAATGACAAGTGGCAGTTTCCAAAATAAGGCAGCGGAAAGGTGAGTTAAATATGAAGTATTGCTGGATGATGGCAGGGTGTGGCAAGACCAATTGAGGAACGTAGGTGAAAGAATAGGTGTGGAGGAAAATAAATGTACAGAAGTAGTTAGGGTTCGTGAGCAGGATACGCAAGAAGTTCAAGAAACTGAGTCGGCGGTAAAAGATGAACAAACAGATTAACCGGGGATTTCCGATGGAACACCACTTCATGAAAATTCGAATAATATAAGTCAACCAGATTGTGAAGATAAAGGGACTAGGGTCCCAGTTAGAACCCGAAGCAAATCAAGGTATTTAGAAGACTTCGAAATCGATTAAAACATTAAATTTACATTATATATTATTATATTATTTATGTGCCGTATCAATTGATCTATAAAGGAATATATTGAATATTTTTGGAAAAGCTTTTGGGTTTTTGTGGAATTAGATCCCTGAAATATGATATATAAAAGAATGAGATGGCAACACTGTAAACATAGCAACTCACTGTAAGAATGAATTGAAGAAAACAAGATTTGAATTCGCTAAGCATGGAGTTTTATTTAACAATTTAATAATAATAATATAAATAAAGCTCATCTCAAAATGTGTGGACGTCGATTGTATATTTATGTAGAAGAAAGCTCCTTTTGTCAGTAGCATTGCATAATCAATCTAGGAGCACTCAATCAATCAGGCCAAGCTCAGGTCAATTCCCACAAATCCATTTACCCTGTTTTTAGTCAGAATATAATTTTGCTTTCCGTCCTTACACATTTAAAAAATTCTAAACACAAGTAAAATCAGGTGTGTAAAACTACAAAGCTCTATCACAAAAGGTTATATGGAGGCATAAAAAAGTTATATGTAGGAATACATATTATCTGCTTCACTGCCTCTCTCATCAATATTATGGGGCATTTCCACTATAGCTGGGCCTTGGTGCACAACTAATGAAAAAAAATCTTAAAACGGAACATTTCATCGGTGGTGCAAAGTTCCCCATACTTTCACTAAAAGAGATCTGAAATTGGTAATCAGATACGTCTTGGTTAACTTATTTGTATTTAAGCATGTTTCACTTCCGCTACACTTAAAGAGCTGAAATGATATAAATAAAGATAGGCCTTGATACAATCCCACATTTTATTTCTATGCAAACTTTCAACTTGGATATATTGATTTAGTTTTCAATTTGACAAAAGAATTCTGATTGTTAATAGATTTATCTTTGTAATGTGGAAAAAACTAAGAAGGCAAAATGTTGCCAAGTTGGAAGTTTTCTTAGAAATCAAATCTTATTTTAACTGTCTTTTTGATCTCAATGCCTTTAATACCTTTAATATTAGAACTTGGCCTTATTTTTCACATTTATGTTTTTGTTTGGATATTATATTTTCAAATTATATAATATATTTATACTGGGGATAGAGGAAGAGCAGAGAACATCTCAGCTTCGTCATAAAGACTTAAAGTTGTAGTTGTTAAGGAATATAGGCGTAAGTAATACAATTTGTTAAATATTGACACTATTTTTCCATATAATATCTTACGTGAGCTCCCAATTAAGGGGCGTGGTCCAAAAATTAATTTTTTTGTTGCAAAATCTACATATTTTGTTACAGAAAAGTAACTAAATGTATTGTGACATATTGTCACAATTCTACTTTAAATGAAATTTATTTGTTAGTGGTCAAGCTGTGTCTATATGCATTTCATTGGTGCTTTACCAAATCATCAGTAGACTTTAACCACAGTTTTGAAAAGTTAAAAACCTCTTATAATATGCATATACTTCTGAAAACCATCTGAGAATTCACGATTGGTAAATTACAAATTATTTTCAAAATCCACAAATAATTACAGTTGAAATGATTGTGTGCATGTACTCCAGACGTAGATCAGTGAAAGTTGTTTAGGATATTGCACTTTTACTTGTTTTATTTATTATATTTTCGTTGCTTTTACCTGGTAGAAATACTTACAACACCATTTTAAAAGTATATATTTTAACTTCTTTTGTCTAGAAATATTAAAAAGAAAATACCGGCAGCTAGAATAAAGTTGTATTCTGGTTGTAAATTTTGAGAGCATAAAAGTGTTGAAACAGCTGTCATTTACAACAATCTTAGTAAGGATAGAAATTAAACTATGTAATAGATTTCTTCAATAGAACTAGTCATCTTGGTCCCAAATTTTTTATACTGTGCAGAAAATGAGACTTAATTATATTGTCTAAACCAGACTGCAATGTCCTAGTTGACCTCAATTATATATTTTATTTATTTTGTTTATATAATTGAAAAAATATTTTATTTATATTTTATAAAAATATTTACATTTTATAAAATATTTATTAAATCAATTCAAAATTGAAGAATGACAATATAATCATTTTTGTATTATATTTTATACAATTTTTGTAATGAGTTTTTCCTTTTTAATTTATCCGGTAACGATATCAAATTATTTTCAAACTACTCAAGGTATTACATAAAATTAAGCTCAATTCAAAGTAAAATATTTTAATAACAAGAATATTGTGAAAAATCATAAAAGAACAAATAAATAATTTTTGTTACAGACTCCCCCTCAGCGTCTGAAATCGTTCCGATGATGTCGCTGAACTGCACTCCTAAAGCCTTGATCTAAAAACTCGTTTATTGTTCTTGTCGTTTGAGAATTCAGATTCATTTTGATTTATAACTAGTTGTTTTGTTTGTTTAATTCCTGTTGGTGAAATTGCAGAATTTGCCTTTGGCCGACCTCTCTTTTTGAATGGGATATATTGGAAATAAGGTTGGCCCTCTATATAATGTTATATCAGATACATGATAAACTCCAAGCGGTACTTCATGATTATCTTCTCTAGCAATAATAGTAAATCAGGAACCATTTTTGTTAATTACAGGTTCCGCCAAATAACTTTTTTTTTAAATGCCATAAAAAAAACTACTGGATATTTTCTCAAATTTCTTTTTTTATTTGAAAGTAGAATCCTTCCGGTTAATAATGGAAAATAATTTCATTCCAATAGCTGCCTCGGCTGGCCATGCAGTAGCCTACACGATCGGTCCAATTTTTAAGCACATTATAGATTGTGTGCAGCTGTATTTCACCAATGGCTTCATTAATATTGTCCTTTAAAGCGTCAATTGTCTCTGGCTTGTCGGCGTAACACTTATCATTGACGGCACCCCAACGGTGTCAAATCGCAGCTCCGAGGTGGCCAAACGACATCAGCTGATAATGCGATCTTCAAAAACAGGGCACAAAACATCGAGTGTAGCTTTGGCTGTGTGGCACGTAGCGCTGTCCTGTTGAAATCAAATGTTGCCAATATCCTCCTCTTCAACTTTTGTGAACAAAAATTCGTTCAACATGGCCCGGTAATGATCGCCATTGACTGTAACGGCCACTACTTGCTCATTTTCGAAGAAAAATGGCCCAATTATGTCTCTGGACCAAAATCCGCACCGAACAGTGACTCGTTTTGGGTGCGTCGGCTTTTCAATGTATGCGTGCGGGTTTTCTGTGCCCCAAATGCGGCAATTTTGCTTGTTTGCATACCCGCCAATATGAAAATGAGCTTCATCTGAAAAGATGATTTTTTTGGCAAAATCGGCATCTTCTGTAAGTCGATCGCAGGCCCCCCTTAGCGAAAACGCATTGGATGGTCAATTGGCTTCAACTCCTGAACCAATTGGAGTTTGTATGGCGTCATACCAAGGTCTTTATGCAAAATTCGTCTCAATGATGTCTCCGAAATGTTCAATGTTGAGAACGACGGTGAATTGATGTTGATGGCACTTCACGCACACTTTCTGCCACAGCAACAATATTCTCGGGTTTCGAGAAAGCCAAAAACAGTTCGCACTGTTTTTGGCTTTTCACGACTTGGTTTATCGATGAGGATGCCAGTTTCTTTTACTTTTTGCACAAGATAACGAATATGCGGAGCTGACGCAGCTTCTCTTCTTCCAAAATCCGTACGCAATTTAGCAATGTCGCAATATTTCCCAGCGTTGTTCAAGCGTATGCACAACCATATTCGCTCATCGGAATTATAAAATTAATTATCTGTCAAATCAGACATGAGGTAAGTGTTACCATTCACGAAATAAGCACTAGTTGAAAAAAAAACGTTAGATGATGGACCCTTTATAATGTAAGGTCCGTCCCGACGAGGTAAAAATTTTGATGTTACATTTTTATCACATTTACTCAAAGCATGAGTAGCCAGAAGAACTTTATCTCCAATTTTAAAACCATTTGGACACCTTCGTTTTTCATTTATATAACTTCTGTTTCGTTCTTGTTGCTTTTTATCTTCTTCTTGAGCATTCTGTAAAGTATTAGATAGATTCATTAAATGTGGTGTAACTTGTGGTATAAAATTTTCAGAAATAATAATTGACTTTAAGTCATGATGTGCCTCTAATGGACTCTTTAATTCTCGGCCAAATGTTAAATTGCAGCTGACTATCCTGTATTTCCGCATTTAGATGTATTCATTGCAAAGCGAATCATTGGCAATTTTACATTTAATGACTTATGATCCGTGCCAACGTATATTCCTAATTGCGTTTTTAAATCACGGTTTTTGCTTTCTATTGGGTTAGCTTGAGGACGATATACAGGAGTGAATGTATGTGTAATACCCGAACAGTATGTAAGTTTTTGCATTACACCCGATATGAACTGACATCCATTATCCGTCTGAATTCGTCTTGGTACGCCATAACGCAATATAATTTCGTTTAGTATTATAAGAGAACAGTTTTCTGCTGTTGCGTGCTTCATAGGAAATAGTTCTACCCATCTACTACAAACATCTTCAATAATTAGTAGCCAGTGATGATTTTCTTTCGTACGCGGCAGTTGGTTGACCCTCTACATATTTTATCTCAAATTGTTGATTACTTGATACTGTACGATATAACCTAGCTGGTTTCAAATTTGTTATTTTATATTTTTGGCATTTTTCACATATTTCGATATTTTAATTCTCATACCAGGCCAGTAATATTGGAAAGTAATGCGATTTATTGTTTTCTCTATATTATAGTGACCAGCCATTGGATCATCGTGAAATCTTTTAAAAATTGTTGCACGCATTGACTTTGGAACCACTAGTTGACCATGTTCCCTGTCTTGATCAGAACAATGCCGATATAAAATGCCATCAATCAATAAATAACCATTATCGGTGTAATTGGTAACACTCTCATCACTTGTTTCAAACGCGTTTATGATTGTTTTTGTGTATTCATTTTCAAATTGAGCTTACCTTATTTCTGCAGAACCTTTACGTGGGAAATCTATCGAAATATGACAGCACTCACAAGAAACATCTGTATGCTTTATACAAGGTGGTCTGGACAATGTATCCGCCACAACGTTTTTTCTTCCTAGAGTATATTCAAAATGTAAATTGTAGGATTTCAGTTGCAAAGCCCATCGATCTAAACAACCAGTTGGGGTTTTAAGACTAAAAAGCCATTTTAGAAGTTGATGATCTGTTACCACAGTTATCTCTGACCCTTCTCTATAACCACGGAATTTTTTAATTGCCCAAACGATTGCTAGTGCTTCTCGCTCCGTCGTTGAATAATTCCTGTCTGCAGGAAGTAAAAGTCTATTTAATCGGGTGTTCGTCTTCTTTCTTCCCCCGGAGTAAAACAGCCCCAAGTGCATATCCACTGGCATCTGTTCTTATTATAAATGATTTTGTTTCATCTATTTGGCGTAATATAGGTGAAGATGCCAAAAGACTTTTTAGTTTTTTGGCATCATGCAATATTTTTTTCAATACTCCACCTACATTTTGCATTTTTCTTTGTGAATGAAGATAAAGGTTTAGAAATTGAGCAAAATATGGAATAAAGCGGCGATACCATGAACAAGTCTGCAAAAATTATATAAGTTGTTTTAGATTTTTCGGATATGGCCTTTGAAGACTTGCTGCCATTTTTTCGGAATCTGGCTGAATTCCATTTATAGTTATTAAATGACTGAGATATTTAACTTCTGGTCTACAAAAATGGCATTTGTCTCTATTTAACTGAATTTTAAACTACTGAATTTTTTGAAAATTATATTTATTTTAAAAACGATATAAAAACTTACGTAAAAACAAATTAAATATTTAGTATTTCAAATGAAATTTATTTGTTGGTGGTCAAGCAATGTCTATATCCATTTCATTGGTGCTTTACGAAATCATCAGTAGACTTTAACCACAGTTTTGAAAAGTCAAAAACCTTTTATCTTATGCATATACTTCCGAAAACCATCTGAGAATTCACAATTTGTAAATTACAAACTCTTTTCAAAAATCACATCAGATTAAGCATAGTAGGCCTTGAAACTCATACAAAACTAAACCAATAAATGAGTTATATTCGATATGAACCTTTTTTATATTAAATTATGTATGAATTTTTATTAGTCGAACTTTCTTATGTAAATTGTTAATTTTATCAACGGGCTTAAGTTCGAATCTGCAAGACTGCAAACCATTTTTTATTATTTTATTAATAAATGAATTTGTTCAAATTCTATTTTTTATTAATTTATATTAAGATTGGAATATTAAGAATATTTTTCAATAATCATCAAACCAGCAGAACGGATCAGTACTGATTTCGAGCCCGCTACGCCATCTCATCAGCGTTCTTTGTTCAAGTTTTCCTTTTTTGCAAGTAGTGCTAGTTAGTAGGAATATCAACTATTTAACCAATATTCCAACGAAAATTGAATATGAGAAGTTATCACATTCATATTTTTAAGTTATTACATTTTTGGTTAGTACGAAATTCCCCAACCCTGACGATTAATATTCCCAATATTCCATGTATCTCTTTTGCTTTTTCCAGAGCCATCGGCTGCTGATAACTAAAGCTTCTTTGTTATTTATGTTCAAGTAATTGAATTTAGTTGTCAATTTACAATGAACAAGTGCGCGTGCCCCCGCAATGTTTTAAATTATGTATGCATTTTTATTAGTCGAACTTTCTTATGTAAATTGTTAATTTTATCAACGCGCTTAAGTTCGAATCTGCAAGACTGCAAACCATTTTTTATTATTTTATTAATAAATTAATTTGTTCAAATTCTATTTTTTATTAATTTTTATTAAGATTGGAATATTAAGAATATGATGAGATGGCGTAGCGGCCTCGAAATCAATACTGATCCGTTCTGCTGGTTTGATGATTATTGAAAAATATTCTTAATATTACAATCTTAATATAATTTAATAAAAAATAGAATTTGAACAAATTCATTTATTAATAAAATAATAAAAAATGGTTTGCAGTCTTGCAGATTCGAACTTAAGCCTTTTTTATTTTTCTACACCTTTATACAATCAGAAATCCATTGGATTTCAAGAAAAGTATTTATAAGGCAAAATGAAAAATAAAATCTAAATCAAACTGTTATGAAATTTTTAGTTGACATATTGTTGTCACAATACTATTTTAAATGAAATTTATTTTCAAAAATCACAACAGAATAAGCATAGTAGAAATGCATATAGACATTGCTTGACCACCAACAGATAAATTTCATTTAAAATGGTATTGTGACAACAATATGTCAAATAAAAATTTCATAACAATAAGAGAACAAATAAATAATTTTTTGTTACAACTGTATATTAACGATTTTCCATTTTCTGGAATACTAACTTTTGTCGATGATGTCCAAATATTCTTGAGTTCGGATAATCAACTTAGCCAAGCATATATACGTCGTGACCTGAATTATTTTTTTTATCTGTTATAATGAAAAAATATTGACCTTATGTCTCAAAATATGCGAGCACATATGCATTTTCCAGTAAAGTTAAGTCTTAGGGATTTTTCACTTTAAAAGTTTGCTTATTGGAGTGCGTCGATGATTTTTTTGATCGTAAACTTCTTTTTCCAAATTATATACAGTATGCAAAATCCATATTCGTACACCCTTAGTAGGATAAGTTTTTACGCTATATCTTAAAATATGTTGGGAACTATTCAGTAATTCATTTTATTATATTTAATAAATAAAATTTTTACATTTTTATTTATATTCTAGTAAAATAGCTTTGAGTTTCAATATATTACAATACAATAAATAATGTATTTTAATTATTTGTTTCTTTGAAAATTTAAAATTATTAAGAAGGTATATGGTGTATGAATATGGATTTCGCATACTGTAAATATAAGTAATAATAAGGTCCTTAGCTTATTTGCATCCATTATTGTTTCGACGTCTGGAATTCTCATTATAATATCCACAGAAACAATTTCATGTTACGTAATATTTATATCTCAACCGTATATCAAATTTGCCATTCTAAGAAAAGTTTTAAATGTAATATTTATTGTTAAAAGCATTAATAGCGAAATCTGTTCCGAGTTTTTGGCCAAAGAACTGTCATTTAATATGCCGTCTTCTTGCTATGCAATTTTCTTGTGAAAAATACGCAAATACAGATCCATTTCATAGAATTTGTGATAACTTTAATAGAGTTGTGCAAAACAGCTCTTTTGAGTGAGCGTTCTTTTCCGCTCAGGTCACTTCACTGAATTAATTCATTCAGTTGAAAAATAAAACACATTTATTGAACATAAATTGCGCTTTATACACGCAATAAATGATAAATAGGGATAAATATATAAATGATCATTAACTTTACCACAAGAATAGAAATCAATCCGATTTGTTACTTTTTAATATTATACTCTCGAAAATGTTTTAATGAACTTTATTTTTTGGAGATATTTTTTCAGTTAATTTATGAAATATATGCTTTGTTTTTTGTGGTTTAGACATATGTTTTTGAATTAATTAAAAAATTATTAAAAAATGTTTAGAAACTAAAAATTAAAGTCATTTGAAATCGAGCAGAAAATCTATATACATACATATGTAAAAATAATTTGCATTGTGTTAGTAATTGATGTTCTCTGCAATGCGTGAACCGATGTTGTTTCTGCAAAGTGTATATGAAAGGTGACGTCAATACGAAGGTTTTTATGTATAAACGGTCGTTGTGTATTGGTTCATGAGTAATAGCCATTTCAGTGAACACTGCTTTCATTTCGAAATATTTGAAAATATTTGAGTTAATATATTGAAAAACTAAAATACAATTCGTTTTTCATTACAATTAAATTTTAGTCACACCATTAATTTAATTTATTTACTTAGCTATTGTAAATCACAACTTCGGAGACCTATGAAATAAATCTAATATATGAAAATTAATGTTTGTTTGTTCGTATTTTATGCACGGCCAAACCGCTCAACCGATAGCAATGAAATTTGGTGCACTTAGTCTGTGCAACTCCGGGAAGGTTATAGGATACTACTTTTTTTTTAAAACTAGGACCAGGAGCGCGATACGGGAGAAATGTATATTTTCAAAACCAGGACGAGGAAGGCGATAGGATGGGGGGATTTTTCGCCCTTCCGAAACGAAACCGATTTTAACGAAATTTAGAACAAAGATAGATCAGTATCTAAGAAGTCACAAAGGCTATGTACATTTTTAAAATTAGGACCTGGAGGGCGATAGGGGAAATTTCTGACCCTCCGAAACGTTCATACCGATTTTGATGAAATTTAGGACATAGATAGATCTGTGTCTATAAAGTCACATAGGTCATGGCCATTTTCAATACTAGGACCGGGAGGAAGTAATAGGGACAATTTCTGAGTCTCAACTTGATTTTGGTGAAATTTAAAATATAGATACCCCTTCGTTTAGAAGGAGACATACGCCATAAATAAATACGTAGATTTCCAACTCTCGGCCTATCAATAAAAAATTACAACTCTCTTCACGTATGTATATGTATTATTTTTGCACACACAAACATTTTTTCTATTTAGTTAATTTTTTTAATTTGTTTTATGATATATATATCAATTCCTGGGCGACGGACGCGACATTCGCACACCTTTAGTTGAGCCAAAAACAAGAAAGGAATGGAAAAATTCGGTTTATATCCTCAGTGTATTGAAGCAAGGAAGAGTACTAAATTTGAGGAAAACATTGGGCAGAATCAATAATGTAGTAAAAAGATATAAGCAAATATCAGCGAGGAACGGACGCAACCAAAAATAGAAGTTATTTTTATCCACTTATAGAAATATACATAAGTTAGCGAAATTTGTGAAAAAGAAAATGTTTTGTGAATGTGAAAATTAAGGTGAAAGAACATCTTTTATGTGTAGATTTATGAAATTTGAAAATTTTCTTTTAATATTTTTAAATTGGGTAAAGAATAAATACGGACGCGACAAGACGGACGCGACAGTTTTTTTCAAGAGAACAAAACACACTTTTTTGGAAATAATAATGATTCAGCTTTTATTAAAAAAACATAAAAAACAATAACATAAAGTTTACTTTAAGTAAAGGTAATACTAATAACAAAAACAAATAAAGTTCCATATTCTCAGTAAAGTTGGATTTTCTTAGTTAGTTTTAGTTATAGATTTTAGTGAATGAGAATTCCGAGCAACCTCAATGCTTTCGCTGTCGAAATACGAAAACCAATGCAGGCTTTTAATGCCTTTAATATTTGGAACATTCTGCCACAGCTCAGTCAGTTCAAGAGAAGAAACGTCAATTTGTTCTGCCGATATATAAAATATCTTAACTCCATCAATGTTGTTCCTTGCACATTCATAAAACGATAAAGCATCTTTGAGAACAATATTGTTTTATTTAACTAATTGCCAAACTTTTCGCTTTATCACAGCTCCAACTCCGTCTACACCACTTTTGCCATGTGAAGTGGCAAAAAAGTTCCACTCTAAGACTCTGCAATTGAATTCATCTTTAAGTCTAGGAATGCTAGAAATAATGAATTTGTTTTTGAATTGGCAACTGCTTCCATCTGAGAATCTATAGATACTTGAAATTTCTTTGTGTTGGTTTTGTAATTCTTTCACAATTTCCGAAATGAAGCAATAAACATCGAATTTAGTGTGGGTCAGCTTATCACTGATAACCGCAAACGACTTAGTATCACCAGAATACCAAGCAACGCAGGTAAAAATTGTTACTTGAAGTGAGCATCTTGAATTTCGTTTTGACAGGTAAGACGATAATTTTCAGCAAAATCAACTTGCAAAACCAGTTCATTTGATGTTACAGTTTTCTTTCTATCTTAAAAAAAAATAGTTTTGTTGGGACCGTTTAACAAAAGTGTGCATTTTAAAAGCTGGTAGCTGAGACTCTAAATCATAAACCAGGTCACTTTATGGGCCAATAGTGTAGTTTAAACTTATGCGATTATCTATTTTTCTCCATTGCTTCCATTTGACTTCCATATAAATTTCCTTGAGAAACTCTATCGGAAATAATTCGTCCATAATATCGCGTACGCAGCTCTCACATTCACCAGCCATGCAATTTTCGTTAGTCACATCGCAGCAAACTGATTTTAGGAATAAATCGGAGTTGTTCGGAATATGCGATATAACTTTTGCACAGCTTTCTAGCAAGAAATTGAAATTGGCATGATATTTACACAAACACATATTGTGTGGTAAATTATTTATAAGGTGAATGTATTTGGGCCTGGAACTACAAAATAAGGTCTTACTGACATCCACCGTGGTAAATTCAGCTTTGAAAAGTTGGTATGCTTCTGCCAAGGTCATAAGCATAAAACGTTTTCCAACAACTTTTCCATTAATTAAAACAGTATCCTTCCTTCCCGGAGCTTGTACGCTAATTCCGTCTTGCAAATAAAACTTTTCAATTAGTGCTGCTCGCCTCTGGCTGTCTGATGTGTTTGTATAGTTACCATCAGTCATTTTTGTTGAGGTAATATACTTATTGCATAAAGATTTGAGAACAGCTACCTTTTTATCCGGGTCTTTTGGCAACGCAGCTTCAACCTTTTTTAAAGCTTTTCCCATCGTTTGTTTACAGTTGTACGCTTTACATTCAAAATTATTAATGGAGTCATTCTTTATTTTCTTCTGTCGCAACACCATCTGTCTAACTCGGTCCTTTTCTCTCTTTTTTTTGTGGAGAGAGCTATCCCTTTTTATATTTTCCAATAATTTTTTTCGATATTCTCGTTTTCTTTCAGCATCTTTTATCTTATATTGCTGCCATTTGTCACCATCTTCTCTGATCTTCTCTCGACGTTTCTTCGCTTGTTGCCTCTTTTTTTCTTTGAATGCTTTTTCCATCTTAAAAATACAAAATTGTATCCTACGAATATAACTTTATTGAATATAAGGTACTTACGGCGACGGACGCGACAAATTTTAAATGCCAACAAAATTTGTGAATTGATTTTTTCCAATATAAATGTGTTGCTCTTTCTAAAGAGCACGCGGAGCTTGCTTAAAAATCCGAAACTGTTTGCTGTTCAAATGCTTATATACAACTGAAAGCAGTTAATAGGTATTTTTGGCGACGGACGCAACATTGACAAGTAGGACAAAGCAAACTTAAAAAACTTCCGTTATTAGAATTCCGATCTCCCTCTCTTATGTTAATGCGTAAGGTAATTGTTGGTAGAAAATTTGTAAATTATAAAAACAAAAATAATATTACTTTAAATACTCTTAAAACAATAACAAAAAAATTAATATACATAAATCCCAAATTGGTGCAGAAAAAAACAATTTTTATACCCTCCAAAAAAGAATTTGGAGGGTATATTCACTTTGTCATTCCGTTTGTAACGCATCGAAATATCCATCTCAGACCCCATAAAGTATATATATTCTTGATCAGTGATGAAATCTAAGACCAACTGAGCATGCCCGTCCGTCCGTCCGTCCGTCTGTGGAAATCACGATACAGTCCAAACGAAAAGAGCTAGACTCTTGAAATTTGGCATAAATATATTTTAAAACTTAGAGCAGGTTAAGTTCGAAGATGGGCTAAATCGGGCAAGAGGGAAAAAAGTTCCCCTAAGAAGAACTAAACCAACCCAGAAAAAACAACATAATTTTTAAAGTTTTTTGGTTATTTTGTTAAGCAAATGATATATTTTTATGTCAAATACGGTCCAACGCCTTAAACTTGGAGCCATTAAATAAAATAAAAATATTTTTAGACCCCGCCCACTTTAGTGGGCGTTATTATAGGCAAAAATAGCATAAAAATTTAACAAATTGTTTTACTTATGCCTACATGCCTTAAAAATAACACTTTTAAGCTTTAATGACGAAGCTGAGACGAAACCTGGTACTACTCTGCCCTACCCCCTCCTTCCCCTTCGCCCCCTAAATGACCCTACAAAAAAAAATTTTTTTTTTAAATTTTGTATATAATCATCCCAAGCATTTATCTTTAGGGTTTTATGACTGCCGATTTCTGCCCTACCTACCCCCCCCCCACCTCTACCTTTGCCCCCTAAATGACCCTACCAAAAAAAAAAATTTTTTTTTAAATTTTGTATATAATCATTCCAAACATTTATCTTTAGAGTTGTATGACTGCCGATTTCTGCCCTACCTTCCCCCCCCCCTCTTCCTTTGCCCCCTAAATGACCCTACCAAAAAAATTTTTTTTTTTAATTTTGTATATAATCATCCCAAGCATTTATCTTTAGAGTTTTATGACTGCCGATTTCTGCCCTACCCCCCCCCCCCCCTCTTCCTTTGCCCCCTAAATGACCCTACCAAAAAAAATTTTTTTTTTTTTAAATTTTGTATATAGTCATCCCAAGCATTTATCCTTAGAGTTTTATGACTGCCTTCTGCTGCCCTACCCCCTCCTCCCCCTTTGCCCGCTAAATGATCCTATTAAAAATAAATAAAAATTTTTTTTAATTTTGTGCATAATCATCCCAAGCATTTATTTTTAGAGTTTTATGACAAAGGTGAAATGTTTCCCCCACAGCCCTTGCTAGAGCGACCCAAAGAGAATTGTGATGAAGTCTAAGACAGTCTAGCAATGCCCATACGTTCGTCTGTGGAAAACATGATATTGTATATATTTTAACCCCGCCCCCTTTAGTGGGCGTTGACGTACGATATTATATAAAGGAACTCTGTCCCACCAAGTTAAACATTTCAAATTCACTTACTAAATATTTGGAGGGTATTTAAGATTCGACCCGGTCGAATATAACGTTTTTACTTGTTTCTTTACAGGTGTATATTTCAGCTACGAAATGAGATAAATTAAAAATGCTTTCACATTTATAAAGTATAGATATTTAAGCTTTATAATTGAAAACAAAATAAAAATTCTGAGCACTTTTAATTTTTCACTCGTGGTTGACCTTTTTCTGGAATTGCCCATATGTATGTACATATAAAAAATGTTCTACCAATACATTCTTAGACTTAGGTTCTTAGACTTATTCTTAGACTTAGGTTAACTACAGGTGTACGGACTGAATTTAGAAAATCCATGTTTTTCGCATGGTCAGTTATATGTTGCGTGTTCAAGAGTTGGACAACCAAAAAATATACATATATGTTCTTGCTGAAAGGAGTAAAACAAAGACCTTGTCTACACCGAAGCGCTTAAATAAAACGTTTATTATTTTTATGTATGTAATTGTAATTTTAATTTATTATACAGAAATACACTTATGTATATAAATACTGTTTCTTACAAATGTTTATTTTATTTCATGACGATTGGAGTAGCGACGCACACCGGGTGTAGTTAGTTTAATTTAAATTTTAATTTTGGGTTGCATTTTTTGTTTATATTGATTTTTTAATTGTAATAATATAGAGCTTGAGGCTTATTTTTATAAAATTATGACTATAAAATTATTTATTTTATATATTTCTTATTTTATATCTTCTTCAGGATAACAATTTAAAATTAATAATACAGTTTTAACAATAACAAAATTTTTTTTAAATTATTCAAAGTAATTAATTCTTGTTGTTTTTTGTTTTTATACAAAAATGAAAATGAATGAAAAATTTTTTTCTATACGTATTAAAAAACATTTCAAAATTGAAATTTTTTTCTTTTCTGATTTTTTCTTAAATTCTGAAAAAAAGGTACAGACATCGCTATATGTTAAAAATGTTACAGATAATAAATGTACCATTAGAAATGTACCAAAAGAATTAATTTTAAGGCTGATACTGATAGTGTAGCATAGAAAAAAAATTTTCATTCAATTTCATTTTTATATAAAAACAAAAAACAACAAAAATATTAACTTTGAATAATTTTAAAAAATGTTGTTATTCTTAAAATATTATTATTAATTTAAAATTGTTATCCTGAAGAAGATATCCAGAGGATATCGAAATATTGATTTATATATATATATATATATATATATATATATATATATATATTTATATATATATATATATATATATATATATATATATATATATATGTATATATATATATATATATATATATATATATATATATATATATATATATATATATACATATATTGAGCTTGAAGCTTGTTTATATAAAATTATAACTATAAAATTAAATATCTATATACATATATATATATATATATATATATATATATATATATATATATATATCTATATATATACATTAGGGTGTCCCAAAAAAATTTTTTTTTCGATTTTCATAAGTGCTCAATCAAAATTTAAAAGCTTATAGGCTAAAGTATTTTTGGTTTTTTTTAAAGAATTCTCGGAATAGGTCTAGAGGTCGCGCAAATGAAGTTTTCATAAAAAACTGGAGTTTTCGGTCTTTTTTCTAACTTTACTCATTACTTGGTTAATAACCACGGGTTTCTTCACTCCTGAGGAAACAGTTTTAAAGAAAAGTATCCAAGCTTTATTCCTGTGTGAAAAACTTATAAGTTTTGGTGATGAGTTTGCTTATTTAGATACCCTAAATTACAATTTTTCGTAATTTTTTCAAAAATTTTGTAATAACGCTTTACAAGTTTTTAAGTTTCAATGAAAGCGAAAAAAACTAATGATGCAGTTTGAAAGACAAATTAATTCTTATTAATATAAATACAACAATTTTTAAATTTGCTCTTACCGTTTCTGAGTTATACCCGTTTTTATCTTTATACCCAGTATATGTTTTTATAAGCTGTTTGCCAGTTACCAATCATACCCAATCAACTAAAAAACCAACTTTTGTTTTGCTCTATGAAAAATCATTTATTGAGGCTCTTGCGATGTAGTTCTACAACTTGCAATAAATTCTGGAAATCAGTTTCAGAAGTTGTGACATTAATATAAGTATTAGCCAAAGCCACACCTCGTTCTGCGACATCATTTACCACTTGTAAATGTTGAACATTTTTCTTTGCATCTTGAAATGACTTGTTGCTTTTCCAATTCTCTGGATCTATTTAAAAAAAATCTATTGAAATATTGCAAGCTTCAAAAAAAGTTAGACTGGCTTTTGAAATGAATTGTTGAATTTCCTTATTTCTAAAGTTTTCTTCTGTTAAAGTTACATTTGCTATTTCATAATCGCTGCATGGAGTATCTGCAACTTTTTTTGTCATTAAACGCAAAGTTTTGGTGTCGATACGTTCATCAAAAAACGCTAAGGCAGCCAATTTCGGAGTTAAGTACCACTGATGACCTAGAAAAGTTTTAAGCGAGGCTTGTGCAACTGCTTTATTAATAATTTTATAACTATCCAATTCCTTTAATAGGCTCAGATCATTGAGAGGAGCGTATCGATGGCACTGGCAGAGGTACCAATATTTTATACATATTCTTAAAATAAATGAACTAAATTCAAGTAAGGCATCAATTGTTGATTTGTCTATATAAGATTGCAACTGGTTTCGGAAAATGCATATTTTCAAAGAATATATAATTTTCATCATCCAGCGAAATTGAAATGAAATAATATTTTATTTATTCGCAGAAATCTCCGTAAAGACCCAACTATAAAAATTTATGGAAATATAAAAAAATTATAACGAAAAAAGTATCACCATTTTTAAGTTACAAACTATAAAAATAGTGTAACTCGGGAACTGTAGGACCAAATTCCATTTTTCTTTTTCTTAATTGTCTAGAACTTATCCGTTTTCAAAATCGCTTTACTAGTTTTTATACCTTCCATATAAATTTGAAAAGTAATAAACCGTTTTTTACAGAATTTGTTAAAAATTGCAAAAATACTTAATATCTGGAATCGTAATGGACTAAAATATTGCCGAAACTTAAAGTTTTTGCATATGGATATAAAGTTTGGAAAATTTTCTTTAGAAATATTTGGTCAAAAAATTAAATCAACGTGGTGATTGACAAAGTTATGAGTCAAGTTTGAAAAAAGGTCGAAAACCCCGATTTTTAACAAAGATTTGATTTGCGCGACCTCTAAACCTCTTCCTAAAAATCTAAAAAAAATTTCAAAAATAGTGGACCCTATAAGTTTTCAAATTATGCTTGAGCCTCTGTCAAAAAAATATTTTGGGACACCCTAATATACATATATATATATATATATATATATATATATATATATATATATATATATATTTAATTTTATAGTTATAATTTTATAAAAATAAGCCTCAAGCTCAATATTATTAAAATTAAAACAATTTACTAAATTTTTACACTATTTTTTGCATAAAATACGGGGCGGGGTCCAAAAATAATTTTTTTTATTTTATGGCTCCAAGTTAAACGCATCGGACCGCCTTTGAAATAAAAAGATATTAAAAAAATTAAAAAACGAATTTTAAAAATTATGTTGTTTTTAGAGGTTGGTTTAATTCTTCTTAGGGGAACTTTTTTCTCTCTTGCCCGATTCAGCGCATATACGAACTTGCTCTGTACTATCCTTCAAGATATATTTGTACCAAATTTTAAGAGTCCGCCTCTTTTCGTTTGGACTGAATCGTGATTTCCACAGACGGGCGGACATGGGCCGATCGTCTTAGATTTCATCACTTATCAAGAATATACATATATACTTTATGGGGTATCAGATGGATATTTCGATGAGTTACTAACGGAATAACAAAGTTAATATACCCTCCAATTGTTTTTTGGAGGGTATAAAAAATGATACTTTATTAAACATATTCGTTCAACAACAAATTCATAAACAATTAATTTAAAAATTGTATAAAAAACAAGAAAAAGTGCTATATTCGGCTGTGCCGAATCTTAAATACCCTTCACAGATGTAATTCTTCTTTCTTTCTGTCTATCCAAAACAGAAAGTAGGTGTAATTAAAAAATCAAAATGATGTTACTTTTATATTTAAGAAAACGTTTAAATTTTTCGGCTAGGAAGCTAAATGTTTGGCTTTTCTTATATCTAATACCCATGAACATCTTTCAAAAATATCATATATATTTAATTTACAAACAAAACAAAAAATCCGTTTCATGTACCCCAAAAAGTTCTAATTGTGCAACCGTAGAGTCCTCTTTTAGATTTTGTTGGTTTTTAATACCAGTTTACTTCTTTCTGATATATAAAGTAGGTATAATTCATCATAAAAATCAAAAATAGCAAATAAAATGGCTGCTTTTTGTGAATCAGAAAATGTCGATTTTCCAACCCTGAAACCGAATTTTTAATTTTTTAAAACTAATTTAATTTTTTCTGATATATAAAATAGGTTTAATTCACTAAAAACACAAAATTTGGAGTTTATATATGTACTTTTATGTACCAAAAGAAACAACGTCAAAAAGAAATAACGTCAATTGCCTTTTAGGTTACTTTTATGTATAAAAAAAATTTCAATTTCCCAACCCAGGAAGCGAAATTTAAATTTTTTTAAATTTTCTTTATCAATGCAAATCTCCATGAGGTATAGAGTAGTTTTGTTTAAGAAAAACTCGAATTTTGGTTATTACATGTACCACAAAATACTGCATGTACCAAAAAAAAAATTTAATTTTTCCAACCCTGGAAACGAAATTTTAATTTTTTTGTTTTTTTTTTATCAGTGCAACGCTTCTTGAAGTATAAAGTAGTTTTATTTAAAAAAAATTGCAAATTTTTTACCATTTTGGTAACTTTCATGTACCATAAAATATTGCACTTGTCCATCCCTGGATTCGAAATTTTATTTTTTATTTTTGATACAAATTTTCTTCTTCCTAAGTTATAAGACAGTTTTAGTTAGAAAAAAACAAAAAAAAACAACATCAGTTGCCTGTTTGATTACTTTCTTGTATAAAAAAATGCAATTTCCCACCCTTGGAAGCACAATTTGAATTAAAATTTTCTTTTTTAAAGAAAAACTTGAAATTTTTGACAATTTTAGTTACTGCATGTACTACAAAATACGGAATAGGCCGAGAAAAAATTTTTAATTTCCCATCCCTGGAAATTTTTTTTATTTTTTTAGTTTTTAGTAGACCATTCAGGCTCCCCAAAGCACAAACATTAAAAAATAATTGATTTTTGGTATAAATTTTGCATCCGGAAATAGGTGTAAGCTTCCCAGCTCTGGACCCATACTTCGGATCTTTCTGAATTTCAATAGAACTCTATTTAAGTTCATTTCCAATCCAACGGTTCAAGAACGAAGTCTCTAGCTTCTCTGGGGGCTTGGGAAAACCACGCACAGACGGACGGACAGATGGACATCGCTCAATCGTCATCGCTATTCATAAGGATCCAGAATATATATACCTTATGGGGTCCCATGTGCATATCGAAGAAATTACACACGGAATGACAAACCTATATATACCCTTTCACTTTTTTTGTGAAGGGTATAACAAGATTTTGATATCTTCTATTTTTGTTTTCTATATGAATTTCACTTGATTTACACAGTTACAAATACAAACATTGAAAAGAGCTACTGACTCCAATCAAACAACTGAGTTGAAAACGCTCAGTAAAGTGAAATATTCAATTGAATTAATTCATTCAGGAGCCGTACAACTCTAAACTTTAATGAATTGTATGACGTCTTTGAAATTTTTCTTAATATAAATTAATTAAACGCAGTTTAATTGTTTAGCTAGTTTAACTAATTTTATATGTTTATTTATATTATTCTCCATCTATTATAGACAAAAATAAACAAATAAATAGATATAAAGAGACAACAGTGGACTATTGCGGTTTTATTGTATTTGACATAACATTGATTTTGGATGTTTTTATGCTCACAATTTATAAAATTACTTATGATTTTGTGGGACTTGTTCTCGTTATTTATAAATCTTTATTTTAATTTTACATTACAAAACAAGAAACAAACAGTTTAAAACAGTTGCTCAATTTTCTAGAAAATTCACTTTTATTTAAAACTATAAAATTTGTCTTTGGTCTGAGAAGATCCTTAAATAGAATTAGTTTGTACAAACACAAACATCTGCTGCCGATGACGGGAGCTGTATATATTTTTTGGCAGCAAAAACTGGAAAAACTTTCAGTGACTCCCCGAATAAATTTAAAAAACAACAATTTTCATTGGCATATTTTTAAATTTGCGGTGTAATTCTATTTTAATTATTTTTAAATGTTAGTTAATGTACAAATATAAAAACGTAAATAATTTCTAAATACTTTCTCGTTCTTGTGTCATATACTCGTCTACGTAACGCCGGCTAAAATAAACTACCGCCGCCTATAGGGGTATTTAGCCATTATAGCCGGACATTAAGCTAGAACTTAAAATTAAGAAATATAACAAGTAAAAGCTTTATATTCGGCCAGGTCGAATCTTAAATACCCCCCAAATATTTAGTAAGTAAATGTAAAATGTTTAATTTGATGGGACAAAGTTCCTTTAAGTCATCTCTTTACCCAATTTTAAATCTCTATTTTCACAGAGTCATTCCGGGAAGGGCCGTGGCGGAGACGTTTCACCTCTGCAAAATTAGAGAACATCTCAGCTTCTTATAGGCTTAAGGAATAAACAATTGTCAATATATACACTATTTTTGCATATAATATCGCACGTCAACGTCCACTAAAGGGGGCGGGGTCCAAAAATAGATTATACCATGTTTTTCACAGACGAACGTATGGGTATTATCAGATCGTTTTAGACTTCATCACTGATCAATAATATATGAGCTGGGGGCAAATTACGGCGCTCGATATCGAACGAAATTTGTATTTAAATTGTATGGAAATTTCGATCGATATCGAATGTGGTAATTTGGCCCCTGGTTTTTTTCAAAGTGGTATCTGTTCATTTTTCATATATTGAGATATTTAAGAGTTAGCGTTTGAATCAATTTAAAAATATTGGCCAACTTTAATCAATTCGGGTGATGTTTTTTCACTATACACCTTTTAAATTTTTTTATGAAATACTAATTACTAAAATTATTTGAAAGAATAAACGATGTTTTTAATTGCACATGGATTTATACCACTTTCAAAAATAACATATTACAAGAAATAAAAACAGGGGCAAATTCAAGTCCATATTTTTTTTTAAAATAAAAGCTTTACTGAAATGGATTTTTATGTAAATTGAGAGTACTATATTTAACACACTCTCGTTAACATGCTCTTTAATATTGTATATATGTACGTAGCACTAAGCATTAATGTAAATTCCTGATCTGTGAATAAAGAAGTTGATTGTAAACACAACATGGTGTCAGGTGTGTGTGCCTAATAAGAATATTAAATTAAAAAATTAATTGAATTCAAATGAAACAATAAAGTAAAATGCCAAGTGCAATTATAAGACTTGAAAACCTAATAATAAATTGGAAGTTTGCATAAAATAAGAAGTAAAAGAAAAGCACGTGTACAATTGTAAAAAGATGGCAAATGATTCCGGAATTAATACATCAAATGTAGCTAGTGGTCTAAATCAACAATACATGTCAATATCCACAACTATAGCACCATTAAATTTAAAGTCATCTAATCTTTCAGTGGAGTGGTCAAAGTGGAAAACCCAGTTTACAATTTTTTTGAGAGCTTCGAATTTGGAGGATTTAACTGATAAACGTCTTGTGGCCCTGCTTTTGCATCACCTCGGTAATGAAGTGATGGACATTTATAATTCATTTAATGTCAATCTTGACACGATTGCTTATAAGCTTCTAGTTGAAAAATTTGATAACTACTTCATACCAAAAGCTAATAAGGCAATAGAACAGGGAAAGGCAAATGCAGGGCGCGGCGCCTTTTCATTTACTCTTCTGTTACGTACGTGTGTACACGTATTGTAGAGATGTAAACAACTTTAATCAGTCTAGTTTCAGCATTCAAAACGGCAGGTTGTGTTTATCGCATACTTTAAGAATCAGCGTTGCCAGAAAGCAATGCGAGTCCGATCACAGTTGAGAAATCTTTATGAAAAAAATGTTTGCTGATTCTAGTACAGGGAAAGGCAAATGCTTTGGCGAAAAGTATGAAGAGATGCGGAAAATTATGAATGACATTCCCTTATGACCACCTGGTGTTTTGTTAACAATTTGAACCACAATTCATTGTGTTTATTACATTCAAACTTTGTGCAAATAATGCCTGTTGGTGAATAATGCAATGAAAAATATATATATGTACGTATGTGTATTTGCATTACTCTATGTCAAATGTCCTACAAAACCTTCTTATTTACACACCATCACTGCATACAGAGCCACAAACATCATTTTGCCCCAATGCCATGCCGATACTAATTTTCTAATATATTGCAAATGCCCATAATAAAATTATGTTAGTTTTTGGAGATTTTAAAGTTTTAATTGGGGAGAAGTGACGAAAGTTGATTGGCAATACCGATTCGTGGTGAGAGCGCAGAGAGTAATAATTAATACAATCGCAAAATGTAATAGTATAGGTTGCCTTTCCCTGCAATAGAACGTCATAACTTTTTTACAAGGAAACAAGAATCTGAAGAGTCACTTGATGAGTATATGACATCTCTAAAGAATCTTAGCAGCACTTGCAAATTTGGCACTTTAAAAGATGAACTCACTCGGGACATTTTTGTATGTGGCTTGTCCTCCAAATATACGCATATTAAAGAGAGATTATTGAGTGAAGGCGACATTTCTCTAATTAAAGTTATGGAAAGCGCCAAAACAATATCAATTGCAAAAGAAAACTTAAGCCAACTCAGTAAGGATAGTGATAATAATTTCATTGGAGCCTTAAACTATCAGCCGAAAAAATCTTCAAAGATCAGAACATCCAAACCAACTTATAATTATTCGTCAGGGAGTTCAATATTAAATTCACAACGTATTACACAGCAAAACTTTGCATCAAAACCAATTTCTACAAGTAGCTGCAATCGTTGCGGTCAGCAGCACAGAAACCGTTGTCCAGCGCATGGCGTGAAGTGTTATATATGTCAAAAGCCCAATCATTTCGCTAAAATGTGTCTCAGCAATATAAAACAACAACCACAACAATCATCAAGTAAATATATAAGGCAAATCAATGCAGAAAACGAAGAAGGCGAAGAAGACGACGATTATGATTTTTTCATAGGAATTTTACACTGTAATGAGATCAAAGAAAAAAGTAAAGAAATTAATAAAGTAAAAATAGAAACTGTTAATTCCGAAGTATGTGAGTGGAACATTGAAACTGAAATTAATGAACAAAAAATTCTCTATCAAATTGACACTGGCGCACAGCCTAATATATTGTTACGTTTTTAGACCTTTTCGTAAAAACGGTTTTTACTTATCCTTCAAGGATTCGTTTAATTGCATCAAATTAAAAACACAGACAATTACTTTTAGAAATATAATGCGGCAACACTTTATTTACTATTTAATTAACACGAGTATTTGTACTACTAAACACTTAGCGATGTTAACACGTCTAGATTAAAAATCTCACTGATCCCGCTGTTCACTGGCAGCGTCTTTATATAGCAAAATGACGTCGTCTGGTAACTTCGCGAAGCATCTGGTCATGGTTGTTGTTGGTTGTGCTTTACTTAACATGTAGCTATATACGTGTGTTTGTATATATGACAATGCTGTCTTGTGTTTTGTTTATTGTAGCTATGTGTGGTTGTATGTATGAGTGTTTTGTGTGTTGTGTAGTTTTGTTTCTTCTTGTGCTATGTGGGCATGTTGCTGTGTATATTGGTGTGTATGTTGCTGTGTATATTGATGTACATGTTTAGTTTTTATTAGCAGCGAATACTTGCGTACAAGATCATTAAGAATAACATCATCATCTCTTAGCATTGATGTTGCTAGGTTTTTCGTTATTGTTATTTACACTTATTATTGCACAGCCTCGAATGATCTTGTATATTCTCAACGATGTATCCGGAATATTCCATTTCCGTTAATTCAAATATTATCTGCATGGTGTTGACCAGGGTTGTAACATTTTGACAACTAGAGATGGTTTGACAGTGCTGCCAAGTACATATAGCCACATTGTCGTTATATTTGAATCTATTTTTAAACTTTGTAACACTGCCGCCCACTTAAGCCTGTTCGACCCGAATAGGCATACAATCACCTCTTCCATAGTGCGCCAATCGTTCGAGATGTACTATCTTCATTTTCGACCTTGGGCTATTGTGCTTCTGTATCCGGTACACAACGTCATTCACTCTCTTAATCACTTTATACGGGCCATCCCAGTGAGTCTGTAATTTTGGGGACAATCCTTTCTTCCGTTGTGGGTTATAAAGTAGAACCAATTGACCTTCCATAAATCCCTCCGAATTTGCTGCGCGGTCATATCTAGCCTTCATCTTGTCACTGACCATCTTGATTCTATTACGCACGAAATCATGCAGCTCGTTTAAGTTCTCCTGCTCTTGGGACGTAGTGGCTCCTTCTTCTACCGCTGGCTTAACACCAAATTCCAAGTCACCAGGCAGTTTTAATTCCGTCCCGAAGATAATTTTAGCTGGCGTTCTCGATGTGGAGTCGTGTACAGCTGACCTATATGCCATCAAAAATTTGGGAATGTGCTCGTCCCAATCCCTCTGATGGTTGCTTACCACTTTTCGCAGGTACTCTTCTAAGGTGCGATTGAACCTCTCTACCTTGCCATCAGACTGTGGATGCAACGGCGTTGTTCTGGTTTTCTTTATCCCATATAATTCGCACATTTCCCTGAATATGGCAGACTCGAAATTCCTTCCTTGGTCGGAATGTAATTCTATTGGGACACCATAGCGACATACCCAGTTGTTGACGAATGCATTTGCAACTGTCTTTGCTTCTTGGTTAGGTATGGCATATACCTCTGGCCATTTACTAAAATAGTCCATTACCACAAGAACATAACGATTTCCGGCTTCAGTGACGGGAAAAGGACCTGCTACATCCATTGCGATCCGCTCGAATGGTGCTCCTGAGTTGTATTGCTGTAGCTGTCCCCGGCTTCTTCTTACTGGGCCTTTGGCTGCTATGCACTGTGGGCAGTTTGCTATCCAGTCGGCTACGGCTTGTTGACATCCAACCCAATAAAAACGCTGCTTCAGTTTCTCAAGTGTTTTTGTGACTCCAAGATGACCGCCACTAGGTCCATTGTGAAATTCTTGCAAAACTTTACTTATCTTGGAGAATGGCACAACTACCAAATTTGAAGTTGTTTTGCCATCTACACTCTCCCATACGCGGTATAGGCACCCTTCTATTACCTTGAGGCTGTTCCACTGAGCCCAATAAGATTTGGCGAGTGGGCTTTCAGCCGAAATTTCATTCCGGGACGGTCTTCTGTCCTCCTCTTTGGCTGCTATAATTTTCCCCAGTATACTGTCGTCCCTCTGTGCCGCTGACCAGTCTTCATCAGAGTCGATGTGCATTAGCCGAACATCAACAACGCCTTCCTTTTGTTCGGTTCTAACGCAATGTTTACACTCTAAACAGCAGGGTCTTCTTGAAAGAGCATCCGCATTGTTATGTTTTGTGCCCCTTCTATGCTCAATACTGAAGTCGTAGCTCTGCAGGCGCTCAATCCACCTTGCCAGTTGCCCTTCAGGATTTTTAAACTGCAATAACCATCTCAGTGCAGAATGGTCAGTCCTTAATGTAAAGTGTTGACCATACAGGTACTTATGGTAATGTTTAATGCATTCCAATACTGCCAGAAGCTCACGTCGTGTCACACAGTAGTTCCTCTCAGGTTTTGAGAGTACACGGCTATAGTATCCTATGACTTTCTCAGTGCCATTAACTACTTGGGATAGCACGCCCCCTATGCCATAGCCGCTCGCATCAGTATCCAGCACGAACTTTTCTCCAGGTATGGGATACGCTAGTACTGGTGACGTACACAATAATCCTTTAAGTTTCTGGAATGCCTTTTCCTGTGGCTCGCCCCAATGGTATGGTCTCGACTTCTTTGTCAGCTCATGAAGGCTTGCAGCTACACTGGCAAAATTTGGCACAAAGCGTCTGTAGTATGTACAAAGGCCCAAAAAGCTGCGCAATTCATGAAGATTTTTAGGTTGATGCCAGTCCCTTACTGCTTGTATTTTATCTTCATCTGTTGAGATTCCGTCTGCTGTAACACGATGCCCCAAATACTTCACTTCTTTCTGGAACAATGCACATTTCTTCAGGCTGAGTTTCAATCCAGCTGATGATATCCGTTGAAGAACTTCTGCCATGTTTTTGAGGTGTTCATCAAAAGTTTTCCCCATCACGATTATGTCATCCAGATATACCAAGCATGTCTTCCAGTGGAGTCCTTTCAGTACCTTCTCCATTAGGCGTTCAAATGTGGCCGGAGCATTGCAGAGACCAAATGGCATAACTTTGAACTGCCATAATCCGTTACCGACGCTGAAGGCAGTTTTCTCCTTGTCTTTGTCTGCAATCTCCACTTGCCAATATCCGCTTCGCAAGTCTAGCGTAGAGAACCATCTCGTACCAGCTAGCGTGTCCAAAGTGTCATCGATTCTGGGGAGCGGATAGCTGTCCTTCTTGGTTATGTCATTGAGCTTCCTGTAGTCTACGCAGAATCTAGTACTGCCATCTTTCTTTTTAACTAAGACTACTGGCGAACTCCAAGGACCAGAAGATGGCTCAATTACGCCTTCACGCTCCATTTCTCTTACAAGCTCTTTGACTTCATCTCGCTTTGCTAGGGGTACACTTCTAGGTGGCTGTTTAATCGGCCTAGCTTCGCCTGTGTTTATTTCATGTTTAACCAATGCAGTTCTACCCTGACTTTGGTTTCCCATGGCGAAGATACTGGCATGCCTTTTTAGCAACTGTTTGGCTTTATTTCTTTCTGTCGCTGACAGTCCTGCTACCCATTTTCCTACGTATTCCTCAAATTGTTCACGTTCTTTGGCGGACAAATTGGTAGGCTCCATCTTCCTCTCACAGTTTATTATTGCCTCTGCTGGAATACACTGGCCAATATCGCAATTTTCTTTGATGACTTTTTCATGGTCTGCCAAGTTAAGTACTCTTATAGGGACTATTCCTCCTTTACTAGTTTTTACTAGAGCTTTTGCTGTTATAAGCTCTCTCTTTAGATCTGCTGGTTCTACAACCCACAACCGATTGTCCTCACAATCTCCCTTCATACGCGCCCATATAACTGTTTCAGACTGCGGCGGTAACGTCTGACTCTCAATAGCATATACTTTTCTTACTTGCGGCTTGCTGTCATACCCAACATCAAGGGGTATTTCCACATTACGCCAAATCATCAGCTGTTGCCCCATGTGTAGATTAATGCCATGATTAATCATAAAATCGGCTCCAATAATTACCTCATCGACAATATCGGCAACAATAAACACATGCCTCACGTTGATGTTGGCTATAGTCACCTTCACTTCAATCTTACCATAGACAGTGGCAGGCTCTCCAGTAGCTGTACGTAGCCGTATATTGCTTAAACGATCGCATTTCCCCTTTACTATATCGGGCCTTATTATTGACTGCGACGCCCCTGTGTCTATGGTAAGTACGTGCTTTTCCCCGTTGATGTGTCCAGACGCAGTAAGGTTGCTATTTTTCTGCTGCATCACTGATATGGAGATTGTGGGGCCCTCGTTTGTGGGAGCTAGCTCTTGCCCCTTAGCGCTAGCTCGTTTTAGTTTAACGGGGACTCTTGTGATGTTGTTTGGTTCACCCGTTTGCTGTTTCTTGGTGGCGAAACAGATCTACCTCTTTTTCTTGGTGCTTTGCAGTTGCGCTGAAAATGACCAATTTTTCCGCAGTTAAAGCATTTAGACTTTTCTTTGGTAGCACCTTCCGCCAACAGTTGTCGCATTGCCTCCTTCAAACTAGCAACTAGGCTGTTATCCTCCTCGGGCAAAAGCTCCACATTCCGCACTTTACATATCTGTGGCTTGAAAACCATCCTTGCAGTCTCTTGAGCCAGCGCAAATGAAACAGTCTCAGCGAAAGTGGATTTCTGCGTTGCGCACACGGCCAGTTTGACATCAGAGTCGCGAATGCCATTAACGAACGCCTCAGTTTTAAAGTGGTCCAGGAACGGGTGACTCTCGCCTGGATATGTGAGCTGCACTAAACGCTCGATTTCCATTGCGAAATCTTGTAGAGACTCGTTAGGCTTTTGAACTCTACATCGCAATTCCATTCTGTATAAATCGCGCTTGTGCTCACCACCATACTTGCGCTGCAATGCTGCCATTATTTCATTATAGTTGTTTCTGCTGCTTACTGGCACGGTCTCAAGTACCTCTGCGGCTGTACCCTTTAAGGACAAAATTAACTCTATGGCCTTTTCTTCAGCATCCCATCCATTTCTGCTAGCAACCGTCTCGAACTGGAATCTAAAGATGCCCAATGGTACGCTGCCGTCAAAGCATGGCGCTTTTATTCGCGCAGAAACCTCCGCAACTGCTCGCACTGTCCCGCCACTACGCTCAAGGTTATGCACTTTGTCCTCTAGAGCATGAAATTTTTCTTCGAACTCTTTTGCATGCTGTTCTAGGCCACCGCTTTCTAGATGTTGGACTCTCTCTGCCAGCTCTGAGAATTTGTTCTCAATAGAATCCACCCTCCTATTAATGGCCTCAGAAACCTCTACCAGAGTCTCGTTCGTGGCTCTATTTGACTCCTGTATTTCTGCTACAAGCTTTTCAGTGCTGATCCTTGATGCTTCATGCATCTGCTGAGAGTTCTGTTTAATTTCAGTTATTTCGGCTACAAGCTTTTCAGTGCTGATCCTTGATGCTTCATGCATCTGCTGAGAGTTCTGTTTAATTTCAGTTATTTCGGCTACAAGCTTTTCACTGCTGATTTCTGAGTTCTGCTTTATTCCAGTTATTTCGGCTACAAGTTTGTCAGTGCTGATTTCCGAGTTCTGTTTTATTTGAGTTATTTCGGCTACAAGTTTGTCGCTGCTGATTTTTGATGCAGTTTGTGCGTCATTGATTCCTTTTATCTGAATCATCATAGCAGCGAACATTGAATTTATGTCCATGCTGCTGCTCGTAGCAGGAGGACATACCTCTACATCGTCTTTGTCCTCAAACTCGTATGTCCCGATGTCGATGCCGCGATTCTTAAACTCATCTATCAGCCTCTTCTGCAGTTCAGCCTTGTTACCTGCTGTTGGTAATTCCCGCTTACTAAGCTCCTTTTTTAGCTGTTCAACTTTCAGTTCATCAAATTTCATAATTATTATTTTTTGTAATGTCCTTTTTTTTTCCTTATATTGCAATGTCCTTTTTAATTATTTTTGCAATCCCACTTCTGACACCAATTGTTACGTTTTTAGACCTTTTCGTAAAAACGGTTTTTACTTATCCTTCAAGGATTCGTTTAATTGCATCAAATTAAAAACACAGACAATTACTTTTAGAAATATAATGCGGCAACACTTTATTTACTATTTAATTAACACGAGTATTTGTACTACTAAACACTTAGCGATGTTAACACGTCTAGATTAAAAATCTCACTGATCCCGCTGTTCACTGGCAGCGTCTTTATATAGCAAAATGACGTCGTCTGGTAACTTCGCGAAGCATCTGGTCATGGTTGTTGTTGGTTGTGCTTTACTTAACATGTAGCTATATACGTGTGTTTGTATATATGACAATGCTGTCTTGTGTTTTGTTTATTGTAGCTATGTGTGGTTGTATGTATGAGTGTTTTGTGTGTTGTGTAGTTTTGTTTCTTCTTGTGCTATGTGGGCATGTTGCTGTGTATATTGGTGTGTATGTTGCTGTGTATATTGATGTACATGTTTAGTTTTTATTAGCAGCGAATACTTGCGTACAAGATCATTAAGAATAACATCATCATCTCTTAGCATTGATGTTGCTAGGTTTTTCGTTATTGTTATTTACACTTATTATTGCACAGCCTCGAATGATCTTGTATATTCTCAACGATGTATCCGGAATATTCCATTTCCGTTAATTCAAATATTATCTGCATGGTGTTGACCAGGGTTGTAACATTTTGACAACTAGAGATGGTTTGACAGTGCTGCCAAGTACATATAGCCACATTGTCGTTATATTTGAATCTATTTTTAAACTTTGTAACAATATTATCAATACATACTGTGAATTCCTTAAATATTAATGTTTATGATAATGCTCATATCGGTAATACAAATATATTAACTTTCAGTGGCGAAAAGTTACCAATCATTGGCAGTGTTTATTTGAAAGTGAATTTTAAAAACAAAGAATATAATGTAAAATTTTTTATTTTAAACATGATATGTAAAAATATATGGGGCTTAAATACAGCTATAAAGATGAATATTGTTCAGTACATAAATGTCTTATTTGTTGATAAAATTTTTAATAATTATAAGGAACTTTTTTCCGGTCTAGGAGATTAAAAGATAAGTGTGAATTAAGTCTTAAGCCCGAAATTACTCCCGTCATTGATCCTCCACGTAAGGTTCCCTTTAGTTTGCATAATGATTTAAAGAAAGAATTAAACAGAATGGAAAATTTAAATGTCATTGTTAAAGTTAATGAGCCTACTGAATGGGTTAGTTCAATAGTTATTGTGAAGAAACCAAACGGAAATTTACGTGTATGCTTGGACCCTAGAAATTTGAACAAAGCAATAATGAGACCGCATTATCCATTTCCAAACGTAAACAATTGTAAAGCGCAATTAAATGATTCCAAATATTTTAGCTCATTAGACGCCAATTGTGGGTTTTGGATGATACCGTTGACGGAAAAATCATCCAAATTATGTACGTTTAATACGCCATTTGGGCGATATCGATATTTAAGGTTACCATTTGGAGTTAGTGCTGCTCCTGAAATTTTTCATAGTGAAATGATAAAACTTTTTGGTGATATAAATGGTCTTATTATATATATTGATAACTTCCTAGTTCATTCTCCTACAATTGATGGACATAACAAAATTTTAATAGAAGTTTTAGTTAGAGCAAAGCAAGTTGGTCTTAATTTTAATAAAGAGAAATCGAAGTTTTGCAAAACTAAGATCAAGTTCATAGGACATATATTTAGTGAAAATGGAGTTACAGCTGACCCTGAAAAAATTAAATCTATTATTGATATGCCAACACCTAAATGCGTTTCCGAATTACAACGCTTTCTAGGTATGGTAAATTTTTTAGGCGCCTATATAAGTAATTTTTCTGCGAAGAATAAACATTTGCGTGACTTGTTAAAGCTTAATGTTGATTGGCAATGGAATGAAATTCATAGTCAAGAATTGAGGACTTGAAAGATGAGCTAACGAAAGCTCCAGTGTTAACATATTTTGACCCAAACAAGCCTATCATACTTTCAGTTGATGCATCAAAATTTGCTGTGGGCGCCACTATTCTGCATGAAAACAATCCTATTGCATATGCATCTGCCTCTCTTACAGACACTCAAAGAAATTATGCTCAGATTGAAAAAGAGCTTTTAGCTATTTTGTTCGGATGCACAAAATTTCATGAATACCTTTTTGGTTTAAAAGTGAAAGTGGAAACTGATCATAAACCACTTGTGACACTATTTACAAAACCATTGTACAATATTCCTGCCAGATTACAAAGGTTTATGCTACGTCTTCAGTGCTATGATCTAGATGTCCAATATAAGCCAGGAAAATACCTTTATATTGCAGACACTCTATCTAGGGCTCCACTTAAGGAAAGTGCTTTACAGGAAATCGATAAGGACTTATCACTACACTGTGATTTAATCATGAAGGGAATAAGTCTACCTGAAAGCCTCCTTAGTGAAATTAAAGAAGGAATAGTGAATGACCAATCACTTCAGAAGGTAGTCTCATATATAAAAATTGGCTGGCCTTCTAACAAAAAATCAGTCGACAAATTAGCAATGCCTTTCTTCCATATTAAAGAAGAATTATCTATTGTCAATCAACTTCTATTAAAAAATAATCGTATCATCACACCACACCAATTACGTCGCAGGATATTGGATACTCTGCATGAAGGACACATGGGTATACAGGGTTGTCAGAATTTGGCAAGAAATACAGTTTATTGGCCAAATATTAATCATGATATTTTTAATCTAGTATCCAATTGCGAAATTTGTTGCAAATACAGAAATTCCAATGGCAAACAAGAACTGCATCCTCATGACTTCATAGATTTACCGTGGTTTAAAGTGGCTTGTGATATTTTTGAATTTAATAAGAAACAATACCTTTTAGTTGTTGATTACTACTCAAAGTATATTGAAATTGATATTTTAAATACAGGCTATTGCAGTACCCAAGTTATTATAAAATTAAAATCTATTTTTGCAAGACATGGCATTCCAAAAATTGAAGACATTTAAATACACGAATAACCAAGTTTAATAAGAGTTTATTTCAGTTATTTTAAAAATCTATTAGTATAATAAGCAAATAATGGGACTTGCGAAGGAGAACTAAACACAACTTCTCATCATTTCATCAGAACAATAATACTGTTATCTTGTTAACAATGTTGTTTTCAATACACTAGCGGTAGATAAGTTATATCTGCTAATGAGCAAGGTGTACTGAAGTAGCAATAAGCAATTGCAACCAGAAAGTTGTTTTAATTATAATTAATAGGAATGGCTTTATTCCACTTTCAAAAGAAATATTTGTGCGATAGCATTGTACAGCAAAGCTGTTTTTATTTATTTTATTTCAAAATAGAACTCTATTGAAATTGTGATTGTAACTATAGACAGAAGGTATCTATAGCTCATTAAAATTACCGTCAACTTAGTTTTTCTAAAAAGTGGACTTATATCACTCTCATTTTGGAGGGTACTAAAACTGTATTTTGCCCAAGTCTCTCTGGCAAGGGCCGTGAGGGAGACATTTCACATTTTCCATAAAATTCTAAAAATAAATGTTCGGCATAATTCAGTGTAAAATTAATTTAAAATTTTTTTTATAGGGTCAGGGAGGAGGAGAGGGTAGGGCAGAGTAAAACCAGATTACGCCTCAGCTTCGTCATTAAAGCTTAATAATGTTATTTTTAACGAATGTAAGCTTAAGTAAAACAATTTGTTAAATTTTCACACTATTTTTGCATTTAATGACGCCCACTAAAGGGGCGGGCTCCAAAAATTAATTTTATTTTATGGCTTGCTTACTGCTTACCAATCTGGTTTTCGTCGGAATCATAGTTGCGTTACAACTCTTGTGGAAGTGAGTGAAAATATACGCCAAGGATTAGAAAATGGGTATATTAATTTCTTGGTGCTTCTAGATCATTCTAAGGCATTCGATACAGTGAATCACGATATACTTATCAAAAAACTAAAACATTTCCTAAATTTTCAAACATGTCAGCTAAATATGTATCATCATATCTTACAAATCGAACCCAATCGGTAGTTGTGGACGATACTTGGTCTTATAGCTTGCCTGTTAATCGAGGGGTACCTTAGTTTTCTATTTTAGGGCCACTATTATTTTCTGCTTATGCAACTGATCTGCCAAAATAACTGTCGAAATGCAGAGTTCACTTATATGCAGATGATGTGCAGATTACGTTAAGCAGCCCAGTCGAAAATATTGGCTTAGGTATTGTAACGACACGTGTCCCCTGGTTGCTGGGATAGAGCTCAGCGGCGTACAGGGTGAGTTACATAAATTTGTTGATTTCAGGGAGACGTCTCGTTGGCCAAGTAAAACACCAAGATTCGAGTATAAGCGTTTATTGAGCAATAGTAAAAATGATTCTTCAGAGTCTGGTTCTTGGCAACGTGGTCAATAATAGGATAAGGAGGCAATTTCTATAGCAACTGTATGTGGTGAAAGTGACTCAGACGAATGTAAGATAAACACGCTGTGGGAAAAGCCAACGCGCAACCATGTTAACAGTACTGTCTATTGGGTTGTCGTTCACCCCTACCACACTATAGCTTTAGTGGACTACAAGAATATGCCTACAGGTTAACAGTACTGTCGCTTAGTAGACAAACTCTGTAATCGCCTTTGGAAACGAAAACTAACCGAAATAATTACAATATGTGGTCAATGTGACCAAGACGCACGAGATATACACAATAAAATGTACCGTTCTTAAAAAAACCAAAACTTCTGTTTTGCATTTTTAGCTTTATTTATTAAACTATGATTAAGAACCAACGTTACAAAAATTTATTTTAAATTAAATTGACTCTTAAAATCAAAAATGCTTATTCCATTAATTATTTTGTTTTTGCTTTACTAACTTTACAAAATTGATTTAAAATTAAATTGGATTAAACATGCTTATTATACCCTCCAAAAAAGAATTTGGAGGGTATATTCACTTTGTCATTCCGTTTGTAACACATCGAAATATCCATGTCAGACCCCATAAAGGGTATATATTCTTGATCAGTGATGAAATCTAAGACGATCTGAGCATGTCCGTCCGTTTTTTTTTTTGGTAGGGTCATTTATGTGGTGAAGGGGGAGGAGGGGTTAAGGCAGAGGAGTACCAGGTATCGTCTCAGCTTCGTCATTAAAGCTTAAAAATTTTATTTTTAAGGAATGTAGGCTTAAGTAAATTTGTATGTTAAATTTTTATATTATTTTTGCATATATTAGTGGACGGGGTCCACAAATAATTTTTTTTTATGTAGTAAGAATTTTAACGAACATTTTATATTGCTATATTAAATTTGAATTAAGATTCTATAGGCTAATTGTTCGAAATTTTTAATTTAAATGAGCACTGATGATGAAAGGGTTGCGTCTTTCGAAAACAGCTGTTCTGCTCTGCTGTGTAAGTTGAATAAAACTGATGTTGACTTGCCTTTGTGCCTTGGAATATTTATCATGTCTTTCTGAGATTTAAATTAAAAATTTCGAACAATTAGCCTATAGAATCTTAATTCAAATTTAATATAGCAATATAAAATGTTCGTTAAAATTCTTACTACATACAAATTTAAGCTATGGCTTGAGCTACCCAATAATAAAAATTGGAAAAAACGTTCACATGTACTTAAGTATAAAATTCAAACCAAAAAAGTTTGACTTAGGTATGATGGAACAAAAAATTCAGAAAAATGGGACATGAAGAAAAATAATCAAACGGTAACACTGGTATTATAACAATAACATGTTAACATCAGGTTGATACAGTTCCCGTATTCTTTTTCACAATAAAATTTGTGTAAATAGGAACTGTTATCACATTCAACTAAGCCACCTAATAAGTGGTGACAAACACAATACACATGAGCACTGATGATGAAAGGGTTGCGTCTTTCGAAAACAGCTGTTCTGCTCTGCTGTGTAAGTTGAATAAAACTGATGTTGACTTGCCTTTGTGCCTTGGAATATTTATCATGTCTTTCTGAGATTTAAATTAAAAATTTCGAACAATTAGCCTATAGAATCTTAATTCAAATTTAATTTTTTTTTATTTTATGGCTCCAGTTTAAGGCGGTGGACCGTATTTGACATACAAATATATCATTTGCTTAACAAAATAACCAAACACTTTAAAAATTATGTTGTTTTTTCTGGGTTGGTTTAGTTCTTCTTAGTGGAACTTATTTCCTCTTGCCCGATTTAGCCCATCTTCGAACTTAACCTGCTCTAAGCTTAAAAATATATTTATGCCAAATTTCAAGAGTCTGGCTCTTTTCGTTTGGACTGAATCGTGATTTCCACAGACGGACGGACATGGTCAGATCGTCTTAGATTCCATTATTGATCAAGAATTTATATACCTTATTCTTATTTGGAGGATATAATAACTGACAATTATTAGCTTTATTAATATATATTGAACATCATTTACTTAAAGGTTATACTTGGGTTGGTTTTGCCATTGTATATTAAACATTTGGATTTCAAGTCGAAGGAGGAGCTCCAACAAATGCCTCAAACTGAAGAAGAGCATTTAGAAAATCAAAATTTAGACAATGATGACTCAGATCGCTCACACCCTGACGCAGAGGTAAGATGAAATAATTATATTTATTTGTATAAAACACATCAAATAATTAAAAAAGATAAAAGCTAAGTTTTATTTCTGTTCACGGAACATTCTTTTATGATAAAAAAAATTTAAATTTGTTAAATATGTATTAGTCAATGTTAAACATTTTACTTTTACTTTATGTATTCGCTAAGAGTGATGTTAATTTCTATGTAAATATGTTCCTAGAATTCACTATTTTAAGAACAGTTTATCATATATAACACAACTTTAATAGTTTTGATTTAATTTTGATGTTAAATTTTCAATTTAGTATATGACACAATTTTATAGTTTAGAAAATGTGATCGTTTTACGATTTCAAATATTTTTTCTATCTGAACTAAATATCTATTTATTAAAATAATTTTGTTCTTAAAAAATTTTCTGTTACTGTCGTCTTGTACTACAAATTTGTTTTTAGAATCCTCTTGCTAAAGCGAAAAGATCTATATCTTTGAAATATAGGATGGGCAGTAATAACAATAACGCTGAAAAGGTAGTAAAAAACTTAATAGTAATTGTTTTTGTTTCTCTCCGTCTATTTCATCTTGTATAACTGTTTTTATATATTACTGTTGTGACTGTTACTAATAATTAAAAAGAAGTGTGTCTAGAGGTGTTTACGTTTATATCAGGGCTGTGGAGTCGTGAAAAAATAGTTGCGACTCCGACTCCAGCCGCCGAAATTTTTAAAGTACGACTCCGACTCCGACTTCAACTCCAATGCTAAATGTATATGGACCTTAGGGTATCCCGATAATTGAATCAAGAAATGTTTAACAACTTTTTTTGAGGGTACTTATGGACCTCTAAACGCGATTGAAGTTTGGGATTTCGCGAAAAAACATAAAAATAAATGTAACAAAATAAAGCTGAATCAAAAGTTGTTTTACATTATGTATGAATTTTTATTAGTCGAACTTTTTCTTATGTAAATTGTTAAGTTTTTATCGGGCTTAAGTTCGAATCTTGCATGACTGCAAATTATTTTTTGTTATTTTGTTATTATTAATAAATGAATTTGTTTAAATTCTATTTATTATTTTTATATTAAGATTGGAATATTAAGAATATTTTTAATAATCATCAAACCAGCAGAACGGATCAGTACTGATTTCGAGGCCGCTACGCCATCTCATCAGCGTTCTTTGTTCAATTTTTCCCACTTTTTTGCAAGTGGTGCTAGTTAGTAGGAATATCAACTATTTAACCAATATTTTAACGAAAATTGAATATGAGAAGTTATCACATTCATATTATTAAGTTATTACATTTTGGTTAGTACGAAATTCCCCAACCCTGACGATTAATATTCCAAATATTCCAATATCTCTTTTGCTTTTTCCAGAGCCATCGGCTGCTGATAGGTAAAGCTTCTTTGTTATTTTTATGTTCAAGTAATTGAATTTAGTTGTCAATTTACTTTGAACAAGTGCGCGTGCCCCCGCAATGTTTTACATTATGTATGAATTTTTATTAGTCGAACTTTTTCTTATGTAAATTGTTAAGTTTTTATCGGGCTTAAGTTCGAATCTTGCATGACTGCAAATTATTTTTTGTTATTTTTTTATTATTAATAAATGAATTTGTTTAAATTCTATTTATTATTTTTATATTAAGATTGGAATATTAAGAATATTTTTAATAATCATCAAACCAGCAGAACGGATCAGTACTGATTTCGAGGCCGCTACGCCATCTCATCAGCGTTCTTTGTTCAATTTTTCCCACTTTTTTGCAAGTGGTGCTAGTTAGTAGGAATATCAACTATTTAACCAATATTTTAACGAAAATTGAATATGAGAAGTTATCACATTCATATTATTAAGTTATTACATTTTGGTTAGTACGAAATTCCCCAACCCTGACGATTAATATTCCAAATATTCCAATATCTCTTTTGCTTTTTCCAGAGCCATCGGCTGCTGATAGGTAAAGCTTCTTTGTTATTTTTATGTTCAAGTAATTGAATTTAGTTGTCAATTTACTTTGAACAAGTGCGCGTGCCCCCGCAAAATATGTCTGTATTGTTTGGTAAAATAGTGGTCATTAAAAGAAAATTTACAAACAAATTTTAGTGCACCGATTTTGAATCATAATTGCATTTTTAAAAAAGAATTTTCACAAAAACATATTTTTCATTGATTTTTTTTGCCGTTTTAAGCAAATTTAAAAACTTTCTCATAAAATATAATCAAACTATAATATTTTGCAATTTTTTGCAAAAATTTTATTTTTTGTGGAAAAAAGGAGTTTTTGTGAATAAATATTAATATGTATTAAAAATAAATAATAATTCATTAAAAAGATTAAGTCAATTTTTGTAAAAAGGCAAATATTTGAAAATAGAAAATATTAAAAAAAAAAAATTCGCAGAATTTTTATTATGAAAAATATTTAAAAAATTCTTTGTCGGAGTCGGAGTCGCGACTTTTTTTAGCGACTCCGACTCCGGCAAAAACAGTGCAACTCCGACTCTTCGACTCCGACTCCGACTCCACAGCCCTGGTTTATATATCTCTTGTCTTTAAATTAGTTTACTTCATCGTAACATCATATACTATAAGTGTGTGGGCAACTGTATATAATTGTAATCTGTTCTTCATAGTTCTATATCCCCACTACTTAATAATTTCATTTATTGATATACATATGTACATTCACACAAACATGAAATTTGTATGTATTTATGTACATATATCGTATTAAAAAGTATGTCTGACGTATGAGTCTATTTCAATTTCCAGTATAAATTAAATTAGTTAATAAATTATTATTTATTTCATTTTTCGTAATAATCTAATCCAATTTAATTTCTGCATCACAAAGAGTTTATTTAATTATCTATTCACTTGATTAATCAATTAAATTTTTAACATATGTACATACACAGGTAAGCCGTATAACATCACACTTTTACAATGCATTTAAAGAATACCGGCCATGCAATACCAGTGCATAGCAATCACATAATGCGGCCAGATTTCAATATAACCTTGATATGAGGCTTGACGAAACGAGTTTAATGTATGGCTGTGCTAAGTATTGTATAGTTTTGAATAGATTTTGTTCGATCTTTTGTTTCATATTTTAACTAATTAGAAAGTCCAATGACGGATGTTTCATAAATAGAAAGTCCAATGACGAAGGCTGAACTAGTGACCAGGTTCTCTCGTGAATTTTCTAGATAGTTCAAAGTTTCTTGTAGCGTCTGTTAAAACAACGAATACCAAAAACATAACTTTAAATTGAAAGCACATCAGCAACGTAAACGATTGACTCTTGAAATTGTCACAGATGGTTGGTATGCTGCAGTGGATGAACTTATAATGTAACAGAGGGTTTTAAAAATCCTCTTAGGCAACACAATAGAAATTAGAATATTTGAATTGTTTTTGTAGAAAAAATAAATTTGTTCTTTTTGTTCAAAATAAAAACAAAACGAACTTAATAATTGTTTTTAAATTTTGTAAGTAAAATAGCTATATCGTTTGAAAATCTTTTTTGTGACTTTTTCTGAAATCGATCTATCGTAACCAATTCGATATTGTGTTGAAATTTTGGGGATCTGAAAAACTTTCCAGATTTTTCAATATGAGTACGTGTAGTGTACTTTTAAAGATTTCATTTGCGACAGCTGTCTGATAAATACATGACTTTTTGAATTTCCTATGCAGTACCTTTAAGTACAACAGTGGTTCTGAGGCTGCGGGCATATTAACTAACCGAGTATATAACATTGGAGCCGCAATTGATCACATTTCGCTATAAGCGCAGTTGACTATTTTCTTTTTCAAAACCTGAAGAAATGGATGAGTGGAAAGGGAATTTGGATCGAATTAGGGGTCATAATAGAAACAAAGGAAATAAAAAAACTGGAAAACCTCTGGAAGAAATGTATTGATCTAAAATTAAATTGAAACGATAAAATGAATTTCAAAAAAATTTTAATTAAACAAATAATCACGGAATTATCAAACAGCCCTACCGGGCAGTCGCAGAGAACGTGCTCCGGTGTCTCCTCCTCTGCTCCGCAGAGTCTACATACTTTGGTCTCAGAATTGCCCATGGTAAACAGGTGTCGTCTGAGACCGCAGTTAACCCGTTAATAATCTGAGGTCATTCTTGTCCATCAGAATTAATTTTTTTGATTTGTTCCGAGATAGCGTAATGAAACGTTTTGCCTGTCTTAGGCCGTAAAGGGCTTTCCAGTGGCGATTAAACTCCACTCGAGCCCAGGAGTCATTCTGTTCTTTGACATATCCTCCTGAGATGCCAAAGAAGGGTTCCGGTCCTATGAATCTACGATGGGTTCCCCTGTTCGCAAGACAGTCAGCCCGTTCGTTCCCAGCGTGGCCCTTATGGCCTGGCACCCAGCATAACGTCAGCCTGTTCTGAGCGCCCAGTTCTATCAGCGATGCAACACAGTCCATAACAACCCCTGACCTGATCTCATACGAGGTTATGGCTTTGAGCGCTGCCTGGCTATCAGAAATCAGATAGATACGAATATTCTTACATCTTCTCCTCAAGCATTCCCTAGCACATATGAATATGGCACAGACCTCCGTTTGGAAGATCGTAAGGTATTTATCCATGGGAATTGCCCTTTGAAAGTTAGGGCCATATATCTCTGCACCCGTATCCCTATTTTCCTGTTTGGAGCCGTCAGTGAACCAGACCTGGTCAGCATCTTCGTGCACCCTAATATATGGGTCATTCTGGAGATGTCCTAGTATGCTCATGTGACCAACCAGATCTCCAGGTTTCAAATTGGAGATGTCAGGCAGCCGTAGTGCGCTCCTGCGGACCTCCTCCTTCACTATAATGTGCAGAGGGGGAATGTGCAAGATAGCACCCAGAGCATGTGTTGGACAAGTTCTCATTGCCCCGCTGATCGAAATACACACAAGGCGATAAACCTTGTCCAGAAGTGCCCTGGTAGTGGATTGTTCAGTTTTTGGCCACCAAACCAGTGCGGCGTATGTCAGTATTGGTTTTATCACGGTGATAAAAGACCAATATGTCATCTTCGGTTTGAGTCCCCTCGTCCTACCAAATAGCCGTTGACAAGCATGAAGTGCTCTAATGACTTTGTTGGTGGTGTAGGAAACATTGCGTTGTGGAACACATTGCCCTGATTATTTCATGATTTTTGTGGAATTCATCTGCGAGCTCTGTCAAAGCCGCCAAACGTTTACCAAAATACTCAGGTGTTTTTTGATCCTTGGGATCCTTTGAAAAATTCCTTGCGATTGCTAAAATCTGCGCTCCCAAGTGGCGTTGGCTGCGCACTAATTCTTCCATTGCGTTGATGAAGAATCACGTCGGGGTCACCAAATGTTAATACTTGTTGTGTGTATAACAGAGAGTGAGTCGACGGCACTTGAACCGTGACTCGTGTTGAGAATTGAGAATTAAGTCTTAATGTAGTTATGTGAGAATCGTCGGCACTTGAACCGAGATTCCTGTTGGTTAATAAAAAACAATAGAATTTAGTGAATAGCCGGCACTTGAACCGTTATTCTTATTGTTAAACTTTATTCTGCCTTCTTAATTAATTTTTCATTGCTTATATACTATATAATAAAATGGTAATAAAACAACAACATAAATTGAATTAGCAAAATGTGTCAGCCGTCTTTCTGAGTTCAATGAAATATTTTTAGAGAAAAAATGCCTGTGTGAAAAATAACTTGAACTAAATAAAATGTACCGTTTTTACAACTCAGCAAAAACTAAAATAATTCTACAATTATTTGATAAACAATTATTCTGAGTTGAATGAAATCTTTTTTGGCTGGCCATGAAAAGGTGTATTGAATTACATCTTTAATAAACAAAACTAAAGAAAATTATAAAATACTACTTTTGAGTTGAACGAATTTGGCTGGCCATGAAAAGGTGTATTGAATTACAACTTTAATAAACAAAAACTAAAAAAATTATAAAATACTACTTTTGAGTTGAACGAATTTGGCTGGAGATGAAAAGGTGTATTGAATTACAACTTTACGTTCAGTGACCTTTTTTCCTGTTGTAAAAAGAAAATAAAATTATTTATTAAATTATTGATGCCAAAACAAAAAAGGTTATTGCATGTGTTAACAAAATTCAGAAAGATCCGAAGTATGGTTCCAGAGCTGGGAAGCTTACACCTATTTCTCGACGCAAAATTTATACCAAAAACCAATTTTTTTTTAATGTTTGTAAATTAAACCTATTTCGTGCTTTGGGAAGCCTCAATCGTCTATTAAAAATTAAAAAAATTAAATTTTTTTCCAGGGATGGGAAATTAAAATTTTTTTTTCGGCCCCTTCCGTATTTTGTATTACATTTAGCAACTAAAATTGTTAAAAATTTTATGTTTTCCTTTAACAAAACTTCTTTATACGTCATGGTTCGTTGTTTGCTGGAATTAAGTCGTTTTTTTGTCGGCTCCAATAAATCACCTGTAAAGTCTGTACTCAAAGTGTAAACACCTGCATAAATCGTAAATCGTGTGAAGCAGCTTATAAGTAACAAGTTACGCTGTTGTTTTCCACCATAAAAAAGTGATTTTATAAGTTAATTGAAATTTAATTGCTTTTATTATTTCACTGGAAGTTTGGTTGTTTGTGCTTATTTCATCAAATTACTCAAAGCAAGACGAACTAAATAGATAGATAATATCAAAGCAAATATCTACAGCTGTTTCATTCTATCATAATACTGGCAATACTGCACGACAGTTGAATTAACACTGCTTATTCTCTGCAATACCCCTCGTTGTTAATTGTAAACCAGTGATGTCAGCCTCATACACAATTGTGGAAGCAAAACTCACATGTACGCTTACGCTCTTTTATTTTGAGAGCGTAAAATATAATTGTTTATTGAAAAACACTCTCATTCAGCGGGAAGTATCGCAAGTCCTGTTTTGAGGCCTCTAAACAGAAATAATATATATATATATATATATATATATATATATATATATATATAAATATATATATATATATATATATATATATATATATATATATGTATATATATATATATATATATATATATATATATATATATATATACAATACATATAAGAGGTTTGAAATAAGTTAGATCCACTGTATGTAGGTACATCTTTTCGAAAATTTCTTAAAGTAGCTTTTAAATTAATTCATAAGTAAGACTTTTTGTAAAAATTGTTTCTCTTGTATATAAACTAACCAAATGTTCAGCTTAAAAATGGAGAAATATTTTAAAATTAAATATCTGAGCACTTGGCAATTTTCGAAACCCTTTTTTACAACTTATAAAATTAGAAGATATTATTGGTAAATAAAAGGATACTCTTAGAAAAGGCCACTAGTTAGGCCTCGCAACCGCACATTTCTCCCGCTGGGAATGTAAGAGATAAGAGTGATCTCACCAACACAATCACATTTGACATCACTGTTGTAAACTGCATTACCATTTATCACTACCCAGTGAGCAAAAGTAATTGCATCGGATTATTCATAAAAACTCAAAATTATATACATACTATATTTGATTGTTTCATCGTTAATTCCCAAGATGGCATGCTTGAAAAAGGGATGTACTTTAGAAGGATCGGATGATAGAATGATAATCTGCTGGTTATGTCACGCTTCATACCATTTTAAATGCGCTGGTATTTCTGGCTTAGTGGGCGAGTCAATAGCTAAAAACAAAAATGTTCATTGGCGTGGTAATAGTTGCCAGAAAGTCAGTGTTGAATTTTTTAAATTCTCCCAGAGCACTAAAAACAATTTCCTGCAAAACCAGAATAACCTTGGCCATTTAACTGAACAAATTAATGAATATGGAAAACTTTTTAGTGACTTTAAAACTTTAGGTAGTTTACAATCACCATCCACAATTCGCCGCAAAAGCCCCAGATTGTTGAATAAAGATAACAATACTTCTCCAACAATCAATCAGTATGTAGTTAATACAATTAATGACGGATCCAGTTTAACTAAAAATTCTCCTCCTAGAACAACTATGTCTAATGCCTCAGTTAATGTTGGTAACATTATTCATGTCAACGATATGAATAATGATCTGAGCTACTCATCAACTGCCGTGCCTCTAAATAATGCGTAAAAATATCTAATTTTGATGTCTCAACTCCAGTCCCTTTAACCTCAATAGCGAGCTCGTCTACAGTTCATAATCAAAATTTAACTGATACGTCAACAGCCCCAAGGGTGTTGCGTACGATTCCTCCGAAAAAAACAATATTTGATACACGTTTCGCATCGGATACAAAAGCTGAAGATATGAAATTCTATATTCAAAGGAAATTTTAAAATTGCCCACCACAGGATATTCTCGTTTTTAAAATAAACTTTAGAAATAGAGCATCATTCAAAATAATTGTACCGAAAGTAATGTGTCAACAAATTGTTAGTCAAGAGTTTTGGCCTAAGAATGCTTTAGTACGTGAATTTATTTATAAAGATGATAATAATGCTCGCTTGCCTAATTTAGTGCACCCCAATCCAAAAGACTAATCAAATGTATTTTATACCAAAATGTCAGGGGTATTGATTCAAAATTGTCATCGATTTACCGAAACAGCTTTGGATATGACAACGATGTTATAGCATTCACTGAAACCTGGCTTAATAGTAAAATTAATAATACCGAAATTATGTGTTTCAGATACAAAATTTTCAGAAAAGATAGAGAAAGTTGTCAAACAGCCAATAATATGTCTCAACTATGTTTTCGTCGGAAGAAATTATACTGCATGATTTTTTGCACATTGAGTTTATATGCGTATTAGTGAAAATAGATAAACAGGTTATGTATATTATTTGCTTGTATATTCATCCTAACTCGCAATATTCTATCTATGAGGATTACCTAAAAAATATAAATGTAATTGCAGATAAAGTAAATTCAAATGACCTTATACTTGTCCTGGGAGATTTTAATATGCCAAATGTGTCCTGGAAATCTGTGCATGATTGTAATTATTTGTCATCTATTTAATCTTCGGAGTTATCACAGTATTTCATTAACAGTTTACTGGAGTGTGCTGCCTTTTTCAAATCAACTGCATCACAAATAGTTCTTATAAACTGCAGAATCCCCCGCTTTCAAATCCTGAGGATAGTTATCATCCTACGATTGAATTGTCATATATCTACCAACCACATCGACGGTCAAATACATCTCAGCAAAATAAAATTTTTCGTTTTAAATCAACAAATTACATTAAACTTCAGCGTGAACTCAAAAAAAAAGTATCGACAAATTTTACCAGATACTACACAAATGCCTCTTATCTTTAATATATAGAGCACTACCTGCACCCTGCCATGGTCCACCTTGGAACACTAAACAACTTTCAAGACTTAAAAACCGAAAGAGTAAACTATTTAAAAAGTACAAGCAAAATGCATCTCAACTAAATTATTCTATGTACTCCTCAGCAAGATCTGCATATACCTTTGCTAATCAACTGGATTATAGTACTTATTTAATCAGGATAAAAAATAACTTAAAAAATTATCCCAAATCTTTTTATAAGTTTGTCAATTCTAAGAGGCGTGTCTCAGATTTCCCTTCTGTTATGAAGTTTAAAGATTGTGAGTTTTCAGATGATAAAGTTATAAGTAATATGTTTGCTGACTTCTTTGCATCAACCTATTCATCGTCTACGTTTAGCAATACCGAGCAGTATTCTTGCCATATCCCTGAATCAGTGAATTTTAATGTACCCCGTATTGAGCAGCTACTAACTACTACTACTTTATACCTCATGAAGATTTGCATTGATAAAAAAAAAATTATAAAATTAAATTTCGCTTCCAGGGTTGGGAAATTGAAATTTTTTTTTATACATAAAAGTAACCAAGAAGGCAACTAACGTCGGTTTTTTACTAATTAAAAGAATTTTTTAGTTCAGGAAAAACAAAATTGGTTGAATAACTGCAATATATTGTAATACATTTTCATGCCTCATTAAGAGTTGCATTGGTAAAAAAACAAAAATAATTAAAATTTCGTTTCCAGGGTTGGAAAATTGAAATATTTTTTGGTATCTACATGAAAGTGACCAGACAAGTTTGAAGATTTTACTTCTTTTGTCAAGTAAAACTAAAACTCACTAAAAATTGCATTGGTACAAAAATAAAAATTCGCTTCCAGTACCCACATAAATTCAAACTTTTGTTGTTTTTAGTGAATTAAACCTATTTTATACTTCGCTAAGAATTAAATTGGTATTAAAAATTTTAAAAACTAAAAATTCGGTTCCAAGTTTGGATAATCGAAATTTTTTAGTACATTAAAGTAGCCATATAAGTTCCTAATTTTGGTTTTTTGTGAATAAAATCTCTTTTATTCTTCGGGAAGACTTAAATTGGTATTAAAAACCAAAAAAAATTAAAAATCCAATTTCAGGGTTGGAATATCGAAATTTGTTTATTCATAAAAGTAACCATATAATTTGCTATTTTTGATTTTTTTGATGAATTATACCTACTTTCAGGAAGAAATAAATTGGTATTAACAACTAAAAAAATCTAAAGGACTACTTATTCTACGGTTGGACAATTAGAACTTTTTGGGGTACATTAAACGGATTTTTACTCTTTGTTTTTAAATTAAACATATATAATATTTTTGAAAGACGTTCAGAGGTATTAGAAATAAGAAGAGCCAAAACATTTACCTTTCTAGCCGAAAAATTTAAACGTTTTCTGAAATATAAAAATAACCGATAACATCATTTTGATTTTTTAATTAAACCTACATTTTGTTTTAGCAAGAAAGAAAGAAGAATCACATCTGTGAAGGGTATTTTAGATTCGGCACAGCCGAATATAGCACTTTTAATTGTTTTTTAATATTTGTGATAGTTATTTTGTTGAATGACTGAATTTACGTGCCTTATTTTTATCATAACGGAACTGAAATCATTTTGTTGAACTTGTTGTTTTTTTTATATTTTTGATAGTTAGTTTGTTGAATGACTGAATTTATGTTCCTTATTTTTATTACTATGTAAGCTTATAACAAGACTGAACTCATTGTTAATTTACCTTATTGTTAGATTATAGAAAATTTGCTACCTAATATAATATCTATATAACAAAGACGTTTTTTAATTTAAAAAACAAAATAATTAAATTATTTTAATAAAAATTAATACATTCCTATATACTATGTATGTATATATGTATAATTTCTAAGATATGTTTTTTTTTTCATTATATATTGTGTAGCAAAGGAATATCGCCTTCATTGCAAAGATGTTCTGCTAAACGTTTCCTTAAATTTATTGATGTTTGAGTGGATCTCCTTATATGGGTAGAAATCGATCGCAAAGACCTTTTTGCTAATTAGATTCTTCATCTTAGGAACCAAAAACTCGCTTCCAATCAAGCGAAGCACTAACGTGTGCCCGCCGTGCACAGTGCACCTGTGCACATGTTCAACGAACAACCTAGTAAATCGGGCAGAATAAGGTAGAATTTTAGGGTACCGATCGTCATACGTTAAAACAGATGACCTAGCCAAACGACCGTTTATTCTAACAAAACCATTAGAGTCAATAAAGGGATTTAGAGTGACCAAATTACTTTTTGAAGATAAAGGCATACCTTTTGACAAATTGCCATACTCCGGTATAAAATTCATCTGACATAAAAGATTCTGAGTAGATTTAATTTCTGATTGGCTAAACTCTACAGAGTTATACAAACATGTTCGGCTTCTTAAATAATGTATACATCTTGAACCAATATGAAAAATACGCATCGCACGAGGTAAGTTTGAAGAACTTTCAAGAATATCATTCGATATTAACTGAAAACAATTAAACTTCAAGGCTGTGGTGGGCAATAGGGGTGTTCAATTCAAAATGTTGGCGGTCAAAAGGGGTATGGTGCGGCCAGCGCTCACGTGGTTGCCTCAACCACAGAGGACCGTGCCACCAAAAAGAGTTATCTATTACATCTATAGGGAGATTTCCTCGACTTGCCTAATCGGCGAATCTGCATGCGACCAGTTTTCATTAACCAACTTTATCCACTATTAACGATACTCAGTTTCTAACAAAGGTCGGCCAATTATACAGGGGTTTTCTAAGCTACGATAAAACAATAGTAGAATCAGTCCATACGTATACAATTTGTCCAAACATAACTGAGTACAATGACTCCACCATTTTTGCCATTAAGACTGCCCCAAAAAGTTCCAACCAGGGCGACCTTTGTTTTAGACGCCAATAAATGCATCGTAATTGAACTTGTAGTCATAGTTCGAATGTACAGAGCAGCGCCATCCGGCTTCTCAGAGGCATCACAAAACGCATGAGCATTGGGGTAATCATTTAAAAATGCTACCCACTGAGATGGGGTTAGGGGGTGCAAACACTCATCCCAGTCTGTCTTGTCCTTCCAAATCTGTTGCATTATGATCTTCGCCACAACAATTTTTGGTGAGAACCACCCTGCCGGGTCAAACAATTTTGCTATTTCGGACAAGACAGTACGTTTCGTGACAATATCCTGGCGTGACGGAGATGCGAGTTTGAAGTAGAAGCTATCTTTATTAGCATCCCATCGCAAGCCTAGTGTTTTCGTAGTACTGGCATCGGAAAATCTTAAGAAGTCTGCATCAATCAGATTCTCCGGCGGTAAATCTTCTAAGAGTCGTAAAGTATTTGCTGTCCAGTTTTGTAAAACGATACCAGCTGAGCCAAGAACTTAGGTTCGAATCACTAAATACGGCGCAAAGTTCACTCCGAAAGTGACCGTACAAAGCTCATAGTCCTTAACATCAGGATCATCACGGAACAAAATTCTTTGAAATGGGGTTTGATTGGGATGAACTAGTATCTGACGATACATTTTCTCAATGTCAGCATTAAAATCGTACCGGAAAAAATACACTGTTCAATCTCAAGCCATTAGATGAAGGGTTCGAAGCTTTAAATACTACTTTCAATTTCGTGGTTACACTATCGGGTTTAAAGACTGCATGATGTAAATAGTAACTATTAGCACTAGAATCGAGGGTTCTAACGGGTTTTATATGTATGTGCCTTGAGCTCGGGTTGCCTTAATAACTGGGTCTCATTTCGCACAAATTGTTAAAAATTACTATATTGAGAATTTCCTAATGTCAATTCATCTAAAAATTCCCACCGGTATGGGAGAGAAACGACATAACGGTCATCGGGGTTCCGATAGGTAGTAGACTGGTAAAGACCATAGTCATCGTCCTTATTATTATATTTTTGTTATAACTTAAGAATCTTTCACTAATTTTTACTTTACCTAGTAAAAATCTATCAATATTAGTTAATTTTATTTTATTTATATTACTGTCAATAATTGTGGTTAATCTAGATCTAGCTAATTCTTGTTCATCTCTATCTTGTATAGTCTGTACAAAATCTTCTCATTCTGAAATTATTTTCATAATAGGAAAATTTTCTTTCTTAATATGTAAGGAACATTTTTGGCCTAAAGAAAGTATGTACTGAACATCCATAGGAATATCTACATCTGATTTATTAGCAAACCATGATTTATTGTATCTAATCCCTAATTCTCTTTTTTGCAAATTAACAAGACAATTAAATTTATTTATATGTACCTGTTTAGTCTTCTTTATCAATGCCGTGGTCAACATTTCACTATATTGTAAAAAATTTTTCATTTTCTCGAAACTGAATAATCTTCTTAAAATATTTTAAATATATAATAATTCTTCTTTAAGTTGCTTTAAAACTTCATGCTTCTGCTTTATATATAATAACAGAAAATAGGCATAAGAACACAACAGACAAAATTATAAAATGCAAGGCATCTATAACTTTTTTTATTCGGTGCCGAAATACAGGTATAATTCCTAAATTTATAAAGAATCCTCTAAGAAATATTATTAATATCTTACATGTAAATGATTCATCAACATTCCAACAAATTTATGTGAGATTAATTCAAGATTTTGAAAGGAGAATTCTAAACTGGACTATAAAGTAGAAGCATTGAGTTTAATAAAATTAAATTAACTAATAGGGATAGATTTTTACTAGATAAAGTAAAAATTAGTGAAAAATTCTTAAGATATAACAAAAATATAATTATTTTAAATGCTGATAAAGGTAACACTACTGTTGCTATGAATAATAATGATCATGATATAAGAATTAATAATATTTTAAGTGATGTTAACACATATAAAGAAATAAATAAAGATCCAACAACTTGTAACTAAATAAAGTTACAAAAATTAAATAATAGTTTAGTTGATGAACTTTTTAAAACAAACATAATTAATAACGTAGATAAAAACAAATGTAGCAATAGCTCCTAGGTTATATAGACTACCTAAGATTCATAAGGAGAATTTTCCTCTAAGACCAATTTGTTCATATGGGCTTTGTAAATATATTACTAATATTTTAAAGCATTTAACAATTCCAAATACAATGTTATTAATGCAATGCAATTCAGAAATAAAGTGAAACACTTAACATTGAATTCTGATGAGATATTAGTTTCTTTTCCAGTAGATGTTGCGATAGATATCATTGATAAAAAATTGAATTTGATATTGCAATATACGAATATGAGAAAAGAATTATTTTTAACTATAGTAAAATTATGTATAATTGATAGTCGATATTTTAAATATAAGAATAAAACATATATACAAAAAAAAGACTTCCAATGGGTTCTCCAGTTTCTCCAATTGTGGCTGATATTGTAATGGAAAAATTATTAGATGATTGCATATTTAGTTAAACCAAAAGTTTTAACAAAATATGTTGATGATTTATTTTGTGTTATTTCAGAAAACAATATAGAGATAATGTTATCAACCTTCAATAGTTTTCATCCAGATATTAAATTTACAATTGAAAATGAAAGTATTTCATATTTAGATACATTAATAATAAGGAGAAATAATTGTTTGTTAATAGATTGGTAAAAAAACCACCTTCTTCAGGTCGAATAATTAAATATTTTTCAAAACATCCTAGAAGAATGATTATAAATTCAGCTAAAAATCTTATAGATAGAATATTATCAGTAAGTGATATTGAGTTTCATAGTAAAAATATAAAGATTATTAAAAATATATTAGTTAATAATAGTTTCCCTAATTACTTAATTTGCAAATTAATAAGACAATATAGATATAACAGAAGAAATGTAGATGTTCCTTCTGAAACAAAAATCTATAAATCATAGAATGTATGAAACTGTAGGTAAATTATTTAGCAAAACAAAAGATAAAATAAAATACAACTTTTAGAGAGATCAAATATAGTTTACCAAATTCCTTGTAGTGGTAATAGGAGTGAAAATTGTGATAAGGTATATGTAGGTACAACGAAAAATAAATTTAATCCCAGATTAGCTGGTCATAAAACAGATCAAAAATATAGATATAATATTTCATCACAAAAAACAGCATTAGTATCTCATTTTGTAAATTTGAATCATTTTCCAGATTTTAATAATGTCTCAATTTTATCTACAAGCGTAGATATATGTTAGAGATGTTATATATTATTAATGTTCCAACAGATAAGAGAATTAATTTCAAGGCAGATACAGCTAATGTTGCTCATACATATAGATATTTATTACATAAAAACTAAAATTAAATTTTTAGGATATAATCATATTTTTGTTTGCTTATATATGTTTAAAAATTTTTTCATTTTTTCGTTTTGACAAAAAATATTTTGTTTGTATTTTATATAATTGACAAAATTTTGTTTCAAATAATATTTGATTGTATGTGTTAAATTAAAAAAAGGAATAAAATTTTATATCAAATTACACAATTGTATATATCCCTGAAGAGGCTACACAAAGAAGTGGCGAAATATTGGAATAAAAACACAATTTTTATATAAAAAATAAAAAATAACTGACCTTTTGCTTAAATAAACATTATAAATTAATAAAAAATAAGGTCGAAGAATTTTATAAAATAAATAAATAAATAAATAAATATATATATATATATATATATATATATATATATGTATGTGTGTGTGTGTGTGTGTGTATGTATATTAAATGAAATGTAATTGTTGGTGGTCAAGCAATGTCTATTTCATTTCATTGGTGCCTTGCCCAATCATGATTAGACTTTAACCACAGTTTTGAAAAGTTAAAAACCTCTTATATTATGCACATACTTCGGAAAACCAATTGAGAATTCATATAAGATAAGAGGTTTTTAACTGTGGTTAAAGTCTTCTGATGATTTGGTAAAGCACCAATGAAATGTATGTAGACATTGCTTGACTTGACCACTAATAAATAAATTTCATTTAAAATAGAATTGTGACAATATGTCAAATAAAAATTTCATAATAGTGTAATTTAGATTTTATTTTTCACTTTGCCTTATAAATACTTTTCTTGTTATCCAGTGGATTTCTAATTGTATAAGGGTGTAGAAAAATAAAGTAGTTTCATATCGAATATAATATATTTGTTGGGTTAGTTTTGTATGAGTTTTAACTTCTACTATACTTATTCTGATGTGATTTTCGAAAATGATTTGTAATTTACAAACTGTGAATTCTAAGATGGTTTTCGGAAGTATGTGCATAAGATAAGAGGTTTTTAACTTTTTAAAACTGTGGTTAAAGTCTACTGATGATTTGGTAAAGCACCAATGAAATGAAATAGACATTGCTTTACCACCAACAAATAAATTTCATTTATGTAGTAAGAATTTTAACGAACATTTATTATGCTATATTAAATTGAATTAAGATTCATAGGCTAATTGTTCAAAATTTGTTTTTAAATCTCAGAAAGACATGATAAATATTCCAAGGCACAAAGGAAAGTCAACATCAGTTTTATTCAACTTACACAGCAGAGCAGAACAGCTGTTTTCGAAAGACGCAACCCTTTCATCATCAGTGCTCATGTGTATTGTGTTTGTCACCACTTATTAGGTGGCTTAGTTGAATTTGATAACAGTTCCTATTTACACAAATTTTATTGTGAAAAAGAATACGAGAACTGTATCAACCTGATGTTAACATGTTATTGTTATAATACCCGTGTTACCGTTTGATTATTTTTCTTCGTGTCCCATTTTTCTGAATTTTTTGTCCCATCATACCTAAGTCAAACTTATTTGGTTTGAATTTTATACTTAAGTACATGTGAACGTTTTTCCAATATTTTTTATTATTGGTAGCTCAAGCCATAGCTTAAATTTGTATGTAGTAAGAATTTTAACGAACATTTATATTGCTATATTAAATTGAATTAAGATTCATATGCTAATTGTTCGAAATTTGTTTTTAAATCTCAGAAATTTGTTTTTATACTTAAGTTTGACTTAGGTATGATGGGACAAAAAATTCAGAAAAATGGGACATGAAGAAAAATAATCAAACGGTAACACGGGTATTATAACAATAACATGTTAACATCAGGTTGATACAGTTCTCGTATTCTTTTTCACAATAAAATTTGTGTAAATAGGAACTGTTATCAAATTCAACTAAGCCACCTAATAAGTGGTGACAAACACAATACACATGAGCACTGATGATGAAAGGGTTGCGTCTTTCGAAAAGAGCTTTTCTGCTCTGCTGTGTAAGTTGAATATAACTGATGTTGACTTTCCTTTGTGCCTTGGAATATTTATCATGTCTTTCTGAGATTTAAAAACAAATTTCGAACAATTAGCCTATGAATCTTAATTCAATTTAATATAAATTTCATTTAATATATATATATATATATATATATATATATATATATATATACATGTATAATATATATATATATATATATATATATATATATATATATATGTATATATATATATACATATACATATATATATATATATATATATATACAAATATATATATATATATATATATATATATATATATATATATATATATATATACAGTTTAGTGAATAATGGAATTTACAAATGATCCATACGAATACTTAAAAATTCTCCTTTATCTCGTGTTGGTGATCAATTGCCGAACTTGAAATCGTAACACCCATTGAGTATGCTTTTAGTGTCTGGTGCCTACTTTAATATTCATAATGGGATCACTGTTATATATATTAATTAATAATAAAATATTACAGGCATACATATGTACGAAAATGTAAATTTTTTGTTTACTTCCTAACGCTCAGTAGAGAATAAGGTACTAACATGTATGCATATTTCTTTGAAATGGACAAAAAGAGTAAATACGGGAATACGGTACTAAAAATGTCAGATTCGAGAAAAATAATTATGTTAAAACATTTTAAGTCCCGGTTTTTATAATAAACAGATATGATATATTATTGAACTTTGGAATTATATTTTCATATCAAAGATGATCAGCTTCTAAACTGGTACATGCCTGATTTTTTTTTGCAAATATAACATTCATGTATTCAACATGGTGCATTGTTATTTTTACCATAAAACATCTTAAATTAATGTGTTTTAAGGTAATATTAATATTTAAGGGACATTATTACAACTTACAAATAGTTAACAATAGGATGCTATCTGGCAGATAAATCTTATTTGATTATTACAAGTTAAAATTAACCTTAATGGTAACTGATAAGCTAACAGGAGGTTTATCCTCATCATAACTTTGAAAGTTAACTTTAAGCAAATGAAGCTGCCATATTTTCTTTTGAAAATATGGTAACTTTAACAACATTTTTATGACAAATTAAATAATTCAAACTTTTGAACTGAAAAATGGACAATAGACAACGTTTATTTTATTTAAATGATTTAGAAGATATTTATCGCTCTCCTTCTTTCCGATTCAGTTGCATTATTTAGCTTCGATATTGTTTTCAATAACACAATTTACGCAAACAACAAAGCACTTAACACAAGTAACAAAATAATTTAACACTCAGGAAAGATAATAACGTTTTCAATTTAAGAAATAAACAAAAGTAAATCGTTGCCACTACGCTTTTTTAAAACCACTAATAGTAGTCGGTATTCACCGCAATGTTGCCACAATATAAATATAAATTAGATTTTTTATTTTACCTGACAGTTGTAATAATGGAAAAACTTTAAAGTTCACTTTATCGCTCACGTTAGCTAATGTTAAGGTTAACTATTGGGAACTTTATCGTTAAGTTGTAATAATGACCCCTCAGTGAACATTTTTTTTATTACATTGCTCTACAAAATTGAACTTTTTGCATTCCCTGTGATCACCACTACTTTTTTTTATTTGCTATGGTCCCCTGATTATAAAAATGTTCGAAATTTAAAATTTTATGATCACGATTTTTTTTAATTTTTATCTAAAATTTGCAATTTTTGGAAAGGGTGATCCATTGATTTTATCATATCTCTGGAACGGGCTGTCCGATTTTGTTGAAAGAAACAGCATATAATATCAAATTAAATTACCTTTAAATAGTGAAATTTCCTAGCCTTTTTGCTGTAGTGTATGCACCACACACATAACAAAATAAATTCGGATAATTTTTGCAGTCAAATTTTCTACGTGTATCATTAATTTTTTAAAAATTCACGAACTAAATAAATAGTTTGTTTTAATGACAACTTGACTTTTCGCGATCAGGATCGTTGGTTGAATAACAATGAATGAACTAAATGAATTACTTTAAATATGTCGCATTCTTTAACAAAAGTACCTATTTTTTAAAAAGAAAATACCTAGCTGAATAATGAAGGGACCAATGAATAATGTAACTGAAAAAAGTTAAATTTTGAAACATGGAATGCAATAGATAGGTAAGGCTTATTGCAGAGACAAGTCAAAATTGGTTCTATGTGCATAAAGCCATAAAAAATAACGTAAAGTCATAAAGAGGCGCAAAAATCATCCTTGTTTTATCTACCTGCTGAACAGAAGGGTACTTCGTTTATCAAAATATTTTCGCGGAACACATTTAAATTAATTATAGGGATAACAGTTTCTATGACCGAGTGATAAAATGCAATTTTTTTTAATTTTTATGATTTAAAAATACAAAGTTGCGCAAAATGTCATATTTAAATAATTTTTGTTGTTGTCAAAAACAACAAAATTGCTTTTCCTCAAAATTGCAATAGACGTGTTTAATTTTTTCAAAAACATCACCATGACACTAAAATTTTCTTCGGATTTATGATCATTATGGTGACTTTCATACAGTTTAAGTTAATTTTAAAGATAGTCCTTGCATGGTAGCTATAATCAGATAAGGGCTTAGTCGTATTCGAACAAAACTTAGAACAGTGATTTAAGTTTAAATACCTAGATAATATACTCGGATGTGCTTATTTTCATGTAGATAAAAGCAAATTTGTGGCTTTGAGGAACTTCAAACTATATTCCTGGAAGAAAGTTGTATGGGAGGTACCCCAAAATTGTTGACGATTTTGTTTATTTTCAACAGACTTTATCCTTGTAGCAAAAAATATCTCGTGACAAGCGTCATGAAGTTATTTTAAAAATTGTAACCTCCAAGGCTTGATATGCAAAATTTTTGCTAATTTGGTTATTTTCACTTTATTGTTAATAAAACCAACATTTATTCATGTATTTTCATGAAATAAGGCCTCAATTATATGAAATATTTACAGTTTCAAGATCGTGAAATAAAATTTTTAAGTTTTTGTCATCTTCGATATTTTATGAATTTTTAAAAAATAAAAATGTTTCGATTTTGCAAAAAAAAAAATTATTTTTACATTTTTATGTGAATAACTCCATAGCCGTTCATCATACGAAAAAATTGTCTTATCATGACTTAAAGAAAATTTTGTAGTAAATCTTCGAACAAAATTGAATAAGCCATTCCCAAGATGTGATTAAATCAATGGAACGACCTCTCTGAAAATCCGTAATTTAAAAAAAAATTTAAAAAAGTAAAAGTGCTATATTTTGCTGTGCCGAATCTTAAATACCCTTCACAGATGTAATTCTTCTTTCTTTCTATCTTCCCAAAACAGAAAGTAGGTCTAATTAACAAATCAAAATGATGTTATCAGTTACTTTTATGTTTAAGAAAACGTTTAAATTTTTCGGCTAGGAAGCTAAATGTTTGGCTTTTCTTATTTCTAATACCTCTGAACGTCTTTCAAAAATCTTAAATATGTTTAATTTACAAACAAAAAGAAAAAATCCGTTTTAAGTACCCCAAAAAGTTCTAATTGTCCAACCGTAGAATAGTCTTAAATGTTTTTGGTTTTTAATGACCGAAGTATAAAAAATATTTCATACACAAAAAAAACAGGGACCGGAGATAAGAGTTATTTTTAAATTTTTGAAGAAATATATCATACATAAATGAACATCGTAGAAAACTTTTAATTACACCATCATGATTTTTAGGCGAAATGCATCCAACATATTGCATGATTTTTAAATTTTTGAATTTTATTTTAACAATCAAAAGTAAGAGTTATTTTTGATATTTATTTTTTTAAATGAAAAATAAGAGTTATTTTTGATTTTAATTTTTTTAAATGATAAAGAAGAGTTATTTTTGATTTTTATATCAATAATAAAAATCAATTCAAAACTCTTATTTACTTGTTGATGCCGTATGCATTATAATATGCTGCTTCATTCAAATTTCTATATGAATATAATATATTATGTGACTTATCCATTATCAGCTATAAAAACATGAATGCATAGAAATAGCTTAAAAGTTTTGGCTGCCATTCAAGTCAGTGTTAAGAGGTCGTTTTCAGGTATTCAATTTTACCATCATAATTGATTTTGAATGTTCCTCAGATTATATCTCAAATCTCCCAATATTAATCTGAGTGCTGAAAATTACCTTTCTACACTGACTTGAGTGGCAGGTACAGAATGAACAATTAAAGCTAATTTTCGAAGCCATGGAAACACAAACATATTACCTATGTCACGAATATTGAATTGATTTTTATTATTGATATAAAAATATAAAAATCAAAAATAACTTTTAATATTGATATAAAAATATAAAAATCGAAAATAACTTTCATTTTTCATTTAAAAATATAAAAATCAAATATAACTTTTATTTTTCATTTAAAAATATAAAAATCAAAAATATCTTTTATTTTGCATTTAAAATAATAAATATCAAAAATAACTCTTATTTTCTATCTAAAAATATAAAAATCAAAAATAACTCTTATTTCTTGATTTTTTTGATAAAAGTCATAACAGTTACGGTTCCTGCAAAAAACCAAAATTAGAAACTTGTGTGGCTAATTTTATGTACTAAAAAATTTCGATTTTCCCCTGGAACCGAATTTTTAATTTAATTCACTAAAAAAACAAAATTTTGAATTTATGTGGGTACTTTTATGTACAAAAAAATTTCGATTTTCCAACCCTGGAACCGAATTTTTAATTTTTATACCCTCCATAAAAGAATATGGATGGTATACTTTGTCATTCCGTTTGTAACGCAGCGAAATATCTATCTGAGACCCCATAAAGTATAAATATTCTTGGTCAGTGATGAAATCTAAGACGATCTGAGCATGTCCGTCCGGCCGTCCGTCCGTCCGTACATACATATGTTGAAATCACGATTCAGTCCAAACGAAAACAGCTAGACTCTTGAAATTTGGTACAGATATATCTTGAAGGATAGCACAGGTTATCTTCGGAGATGGCAAGGGGGAAAGTTCCCCTAAGAAGAACTAAACCAACCCAGAAAAACAACATAATTTTTAAAGTTTTTTGGTTATTTTGTTAAGCAAATTATATATTTGTATGTCAAATAGGCGTTAAACTTGGAGCCATAAAAAAAATATATATAATTTTTGGACCGTTATTATATGCAAAAATAGTGTAAAAATTGAAGAAATTGTTTTACTTAAACCTACATTCCTTAAAAATAACATTTTTAAGCTTAAATGACGAATCTGAGACGTAACCTGGCACTACTCTGCCTCCCCCTTCACCACCTAAATGAGCTTATCAATAACAAGTAAAAGTGCTATATTCGGCTGTGCCGAATCTTAAATATCCTTCACAGATGTAATTCTTCTCTCATTCTTGCTGAAACAGGAAGTAGGTTTAATTAAATGATGTAACATAGTTTTATTTGACAAAAAAATTTAAATTTTTAAACTTTTTGGTCACTTTCATGTAAAACTAAAAAATAGTTTTAATTAGTAAAAAACTGACGTTAGTTAGTTATTGGTTACATTTACGTATAAAAAAATATTTAAATTTCCCAGCCTTGGAAGCGAAATTTTAATTTTTTGTACCAATCCTAGTCTTCATTAGGTATAAAGTCGTTTTATTTAAGAAAAACTTAAAATTTGCAACCATTTTGGTCACTTTTATGTACTACAATATATTGCATGTACCAAAAAAACTTTAAACTTCCTAACCCTGGAAATGAAACTTAAATTTTGTTTAGTTTTTTTACCAATGCAACTTTTCGTGAGGTATAAAGTAGTGTTATTTAAGAAAAATTTTAAATATTGAACCATTTTGGTCACTTTCATGTACTATAAAATATTGCACTTGTCCAACCCTGGATTAGAAATGTTATTTTTGGTACCAATTTCGTTCTTCCTAAAATATAAAATGGTTTTAGTAAGCAAAAAAAAAAAAAAAAACAACGTCAATTGCCTTTTTGGTTAATTTTATGTATAAAAAAATTTCAATTGGAAACGAAAATTTAATTTAAAATTTTTTTTTTACCAATGCAAATCTTCATGACGTATAAAGAGATTTTGTTAAAGAAAAATTTAAAATGTTTAACAATTTTAGTTACTACATGTACTACAAAATACGGAAAGGGCCGAAAAAAAATTTTTAATTTTCCATCCCTGGAAAAATTTTTTTTATATTTTTAATTTTTGATAGACGATTGAGGCTTCCCAAAGCACAAAATAGGTTTAATTTACAAACATTAAAAAAACTAATTGATTTTTGCTATAAATTTTGCGTCGAGAAATAGTTGTAAGCTTCCCAGCTCTGGAACCGTACTTCGGATCTTTCTGTATTTCAATAACACTCTATTTAAGTTCATTTGCAATCCAACGGTCCAAGAACGAAGTTCTTAGCTCTTCTGGGGGCTTGGGAAAACCGATTTCACGTACAGACGGACATCGCTCAATCGTCATCGCTATTCATAAGGATCCAGATTATATATACTTTACGGCATCCCATGTGAATATCGAAGAAATTACACACGGAATGACAAACCTATAGGGTATATATAGGTTTGTCATTCCGTGTGTAATTTTTTGGTGAAGGGTATAAAAAGCTTTGCCACACAATGAAATAGCCAATGTAGGGATTTTTTACACAAATGCGTATTTGAATTTTGTTGATATATATTGCTAACAGTAAACTATTGTAGAAACATTGAAAAGAACTTTCTGCTACTCATATAAAGAATGAAAAGTAAGCATATTATGAGTGGTTGAAAACAGAAAAAGGGAAACATAAAGCCAATACGGTAGCACGATTTTAACGAAACTGTCACAATCCTTATTCTTGTCAGAAGGTGAATGTCAAGAAAAATTGAGAGAATGGAAGTAACTTGTTTTATTATACCATGGTTCTAACGAATATTTGGTTTGTTTTGTACAACAGATTCCTGGATATAGGAGAATTGTACAACAATTCAAACTGTACAACAATTTCAAATTTTTGCAAAATTAGTGGGTTCAGACGATTGATCCTGGTAGAGGAGACTAAAAAAATATATACGTGTGTCGCCGTTTTGAAAGATCACATCGGAATTTTATTTTATAGCGATTAAAATTTTCCATCTCCGGCCTGTTATTTGCATCATATTGGTATATAAAATTATGTTTTCCATACATCTGCGTATGGTGTGCTCAGCAACTTTGAAGAAAATGTCACGGCAAATATTTTTGTAGAAGCGTTTTTTTTCTCAACCCTTAAATATCAATGTTTCTTATACTAACTCTAAATAATAACTACATTAACCCTAAATGGGCAATCTTGAATTTGATTGTTTTTTGGTGTTTGCGTTAAGTTTTGGGCTTTGGTGTGTTTTGACATTTATACTAAAATTTGATAGCCAAAAATTTTTAGAACATTTCATCCCCGCACTTTCCCTCCTTCAGGGTGTTTTTTACAACTTATTAGAATAAAACCGCAAAACGCAGCTATGAGGGGGAGTTAGAGGGTTAATATATTTTACGAAAATATTTGTTGTCATATTTCCTACAAAGTTGGTGAACAACCATACACCACAGATGTAAGGAAAACATAGTTTTATATACCGATATGCTGCAAGAATTGACCAGATATGGAAAATTTTAACCGCCTCTAAAATAAAATTCCGATGTAATCTGTCAAAACACCGACACACGTATATTTTTTTTTGTCTCCTCTATAAGAATCAATTGTCGGAACTCCGTAATTTTTGTCTTGGTAAACAGTTAATTGGTTTCAAAAGCCCTAACTTATGGCGATTTCTTTTCTGAAAAATATGTAACATTTTGTCACTTTTTATTCTAAAAAGTCACAATTAGGAGATGGTAGATCCATTTCCAATAAATTCACTATTTTCAAATGCCAAAATGTTACCATTTTCCATTGAAAAGTGCAGAAAATTTAGCATTCTTTTTTAGAAAAGAAAACAACATTAGTCTTTACCTTTATATGTGGTAGGTATCCGAGGCTGATCATGGAAAATTTTCTCCCTTTACTTCATGATTGTTTATGTCCATTGGTTCGAGAAGTCTTGGCTGTTGTTGGTGTCCATAATTTTGGGATCCTTGTTGTATTGAGTATTGCGATGGGAAGTTTTATTGGTTTTGGTAATGGTGAAAACGTTGTGGTGAATGTCGTAAATTTTGTGACAAATGCTGTAATTGTGGTTGGTTTTGTGTATGTAAACGTGGCTGATTTTGTGAGTTTTGAAAACGTTGTGGAGGGTGTCTCAAATTTTGTGAAAAGTTTTGTGACTGATGTGGATAACTTGTCTGTTGTTTTTGTATATTAGTCCTGTATTTCGTGAGGGTTTCGTGAGTCAAATTTGTTTTTATTGAATGGCTGGATATGGTCTATACCTATGTGTGCATAACCCGCTTCAAACAATATGCTCATTACTTGTTCTAGGGAATTAGGGTTACGACATGCCAATATAGTCTTCATAGGCTCTAGGATCTTCGCTTTAAAAACGTTAAGGGCTGACTGGCAATTATTAACTGTACTTAAATTTATAGCTTCTTAGTCCTGTCCAAGTATGACCGCAGTTTTATTATTAAGCCTTCTTAATTTTCCTTTAATTTCCTCATAGAAGTCAAGACTTGTAATTCTGAATGTTGTGGCCCTAAGTGAATCAAAAAGTTCTTCGCAACTTGCTCTTAATGAAATCTGAAAAGAGTAACTGGGAAAGTGTATCGTATGTTTGTAATATTGAATCCTGTCTATTAAACTATGGAATGTTTTCAGGTCTTTCCTATCTCCACTGAAATTAGGGTGATTACACAATTTTCTTTTATAGATGAACACTTCCTATTTATTATATTTATATGAATGTATCTTTTATTGTTTCTTTTATCTCTTCTTTTTGTGTAGCTAAAAATGTATTTATTATTTTTACTATTATTATTTACTATTTTTCATATTAGGAAAACTAGAGGGTCCCGTAGGAATCGTAATTTCCGTATATATATATATATATATATATATATATATATATATATATATACACATATATATATATATATATATATATATATATATATATATATATATATTTATTATATAAAGGGAAAAATAAATTTTGGATTCATAACTTAATTCCTTAATTATAACTTAACTTCTGCTGTTTATTGGATGGTGTATGACTTCTGATGATTTTAGTTGTTGTTCTTGATTTGTTTGTCGACTCCAAGTATTTTGCTGTTGTATGACCACTTTGGAATTATCAAAATCACAGTTTTTCTTTTATTTATTTATTTATTTTTTGTTGTCCTTAGGCGATTATATATATTTTTGTTTATTGATATTTTCATTTCAACTATCTAGTCTATTTAGTATTATTATATGAAATAAAAAAGAAAATA
>OX637534.1:75369854-75432354 GCA_951800035.1 Linnaemya tessellans | reverse complement strand
ATGAAATATTTACAGTTTCAAGATCGTGAAATAAAATTTTTAAGTTTTTGTCATCTTCGATATTTTATGAATTTTTAAAAAATAAAAATGTTTCGATTTTGCAAAAAAAAAAATTATTTTTACATTTTTATGTGAATAACTCCATAGCCGTTCATCATACGAAAAAATTGTCTTATCATGACTTAAAGAAAATTTTGTAGTAAATCTTCGAACAAAATTGAATAAGCCATTCCCAAGATGTGATTAAATCAATGGAACGACCTCTCTGAAAATCCGTAATTTAAAAAAAAAATTTAAAAAAGTAAAAGTGCTATATTTTGCTGTGCCGAATCTTAAATACCCTTCACAGATGTAATTCTTCTTTCTTTCTATCTTCCCAAAACAGAAAGTAGGTCTAATTAACAAATCAAAATGATGTTATCAGTTACTTTTATGTTTAAGAAAACGTTTAAATTTTTCGGCTAGGAAGCTAAATGTTTGGCTTTTCTTATTTCTAATACCTCTGAACGTCTTTCAAAAATCTTAAATATGTTTAATTTACAAACAAAAAGAAAAAATCCGTTTTAAGTACCCCAAAAAGTTCTAATTGTCCAACCGTAGAATAGTCTTAAATGTTTTTGGTTTTTAATGACCGAAGTATAAAAAATATTTCATACACAAAAAAAACAGGGACCGGAGATAAGAGTTATTTTTAAATTTTTGAAGAAATATATCATACATAAATGAACATCGTAGAAAACTTTTAATTACACCATCATGATTTTTAGGCGAAATGCATCCAACATATTGCATGATTTTTAAATTTTTGAATTTTATTTTAACAATCAAAAGTAAGAGTTATTTTTGATATTTATTTTTTTAAATGAAAAATAAGAGTTATTTTTGATTTTAATTTTTTTAAATGATAAAGAAGAGTTATTTTTGATTTTTATATCAATAATAAAAATCAATTCAAAACTCTTATTTACTTGTTGATGCCGTATGCATTATAATATGCTGCTTCATTCAAATTTCTATATGAATATAATATATTATGTGACTTATCCATTATCAGCTATAAAAACATGAATGCATAGAAATAGCTTAAAAGTTTTGGCTGCCATTCAAGTCAGTGTTAAGAGGTCGTTTTCAGGTATTCAATTTTACCATCATAATTGATTTTGAATGTTCCTCAGATTATATCTCAAATCTCTCAATATTAATCTGAGTGCTGAAAATTACCTTTCTACACTGACTTGAGTGGCAGGTACAGAATGAACAATTAAAGCTAATTTTCGAAGCCATGGAAACACAAACATATTACCTATGTCACGAATATTGAATTGATTTTTATTATTGATATAAAAATATAAAAATCAAAAATAACTTTTAATATTGATATAAAAATATAAAAATCGAAAATAACTTTCATTTTTCATTTAAAAATATAAAAATCAAATATAACTTTTATTTTTCATTTAAAAATATAAAAATCAAAAATATCTTTTATTTTGCATTTAAAATAATAAATATCAAAAATAACTCTTATTTTCTATCTAAAAATATAAAAATCAAAAATAACTCTTATTTCTTGATTTTTTTGATAAAAGTCATAACAGTTACGGTTCCTGCAAAAAACCAAAATTAGAAACTTGTGTGGCTAATTTTATGTACTAAAAAATTTCGATTTTCCCCTGGAACCGAATTTTTAATTTAATTCACTAAAAAAACAAAATTTTGAATTTATGTGGGTACTTTTATGTACAAAAAAATTTCGATTTTCCAACCCTGGAACCGAATTTTTAATTTTTATACCCTCCATAAAAGAATATGGATGGTATACTTTGTCATTCCGTTTGTAACGCAGCGAAATATCTATCTGAGACCCCATAAAGTATAAATATTCTTGGTCAGTGATGAAATCTAAGACGATCTGAGCATGTCCGTCCGGCCGTCCGTCCGTCCGTACATACATATGTTGAAATCACGATTCAGTCCAAACGAAAACAGCTAGACTCTTGAAATTTGGTACAGATATATCTTGAAGGATAGCACAGGTTATCTTCGGAGATGGCAAGGGGGAAAGTTCCCCTAAGAAGAACTAAACCAACCCAGAAAAACAACATAATTTTTAAAGTTTTTTGGTTATTTTGTTAAGCAAATTATATATTTGTATGTCAAATAGGCGTTAAACTTGGAGCCATAAAAAAAATATATATAATTTTTGGACCGTTATTATATGCAAAAATAGTGTAAAAATTGAAGAAATTGTTTTACTTAAACCTACATTCCTTAAAAATAACATTTTTAAGCTTAAATGACGAATCTGAGACGTAACCTGGCACTACTCTGCCTCCCCCTTCACCACCTAAATGAGCTTATCAATAACAAGTAAAAGTGCTATATTCGGCTGTGCCGAATCTTAAATATCCTTCACAGATGTAATTCTTCTCTCATTCTTGCTGAAACAGGAAGTAGGTTTAATTAAATGATGTAACATAGTTTTATTTGACAAAAAAATTTAAATTTTTAAACTTTTTGGTCACTTTCATGTAAAACTAAAAAATAGTTTTAATTAGTAAAAAACTGACGTTAGTTAGTTATTGGTTACATTTACGTATAAAAAAATATTTAAATTTCCCAGCCTTGGAAGCGAAATTTTAATTTTTTGTACCAATCCTAGTCTTCATTAGGTATAAAGTCGTTTTATTTAAGAAAAACTTAAAATTTGCAACCATTTTGGTCACTTTTATGTACTACAATATATTGCATGTACCAAAAAAACTTTAAACTTCCTAACCCTGGAAGTGAAACTTAAATTTTGTTTAGTTTTTTTACCAATGCAACTTTTCGTGAGGTATAAAGTAGTGTTATTTAAGAAAAATTTTAAATATTGAACCATTTTGGTCACTTTCCTGTACTATAAAATATTGCACTTGTCCAACCCTGGATTAGAAATGTTATTTTTGGTACCAATTTCGTTCTTCCTAAAATATAAAATGGTTTTAGTAAGCAAAAAAAAAAAAAAAACAACGTCAATTGCCTTTTTGGTTAATTTTATGTATAAAAAATTTCAATTGGAAACGAAAATTTAATTTAAAATTTTTTTTTTACCAATGCAAATCTTCATGACGTATAAAGAGATTTTGTTAAAGAAAAATTTAAAATGTTTAACAATTTTAGTTACTACATGTACTACAAAATACGGAAAGGGCCGAAAAAAAATTTTTAATTTTCCATCCCTGGAAAATTTTTTTTTATATTTTTAATTTTTGATAGACGATTGAGGCTTCCCAAAGCACAAAATAGGTTTAATTTACAAACATTAAAAAAACTAATTGATTTTTGCTATAAATTTTGCGTCGAGAAATAGTTGTAAGCTTCCCAGCTCTGGAACCGTACTTCGGATCTTTCTGTATTTCAATAACACTCTATTTAAGTTCATTTGCAATCCAACGGTCCAAGAACGAAGTTCTTAGCTCTTCTGGGGGCTTGGGAAAACCGATTTCACGTACAGACGGACATCGCTCAATCGTCATCGCTATTCATAAGGATCCAGATTATATATACTTTACGGCATCCCATGTGAATATCGAAGAAATTACACACGGAATGACAAACCTATAGGGTATATATAGGTTTGTCATTCCGTGTGTAATTTTTTGGTGAAGGGTATAAAAAGCTTTGCCACACAATGAAATAGCCAATGTAGGGATTTTTTACACAAATGCGTATTTGAATTTTGTTGATATATATTGCTAACAGTAAACTATTGTAGAAACATTGAAAAGAACTTTCTGCTACTCATATAAAGAATGAAAAGTAAGCATATTATGAGTGGTTGAAAACAGAAAAAGGGAAACATAAAGCCAATACGGTAGCACGATTTTAACGAAACTGTCACAATCCTTATTCTTGTCAGAAGGTGAATGTCAAGAAAAATTGAGAGAATGGAAGTAACTTGTTTTATTATACCATGGTTCTAACGAATATTTGGTTTGTTTTGTACAACAGATTCCTGGATATAGGAGAATTGTACAACAATTCAAACTGTACAACAATTTCAAATTTTTGCAAAATTAGTGGGTTCAGACGATTGATCCTGGTAGAGGAGACTAAAAAAATATATACGTGTGTCGCCGTTTTGAAAGATCACATCGGAATTTTATTTTATAGCGATTAAAATTTTCCATCTCCGGCCTGTTATTTGCATCATATTGGTATATAAAATTATGTTTTCCATACATCTGCGTATGGTGTGCTCAGCAACTTTGAAGAAAATGTCACGGCAAATATTTTTGTAGAAGCGTTTTTTTTCTCAACCCTTAAATATCAATGTTTCTTATACTAACTCTAAATAATAACTACATTAACCCTAAATGGGCAATCTTGAATTTGATTGTTTTTTGGTGTTTGCGTTAAGTTTTGGGCTTTGGTGTGTTTTGACATTTATACTAAAATTTGATAGCCAAAAATTTTTAGAACATTTCATCCCCGCACTTTCCCTCCTTCAGGGTGTTTTTTACAACTTATTAGAATAAAACCGCAAAACGCAGCTATGAGGGGGAGTTAGAGGGTTAATATATTTTACGAAAATATTTGTTGTCATATTTCCTACAAAGTTGGTGAACAACCATACACCACAGATGTAAGGAAAACATAGTTTTATATACCGATATGCTGCAAGAATTGACCAGATATGGAAAATTTTAACCGCCTCTAAAATAAAATTCCGATGTAATCTGTCAAAACACCGACACACGTATATTTTTTTTTGTCTCCTCTATAAGAATCAATTGTCGGAACTCCGTAATTTTTGTCTTGGTAAACAGTTAATTGGTTTCAAAAGCCCTAACTTATGGCGATTTCTTTTCTGAAAAATATGTAACATTTTGTCACTTTTTATTCTAAAAAGTCACAATTAGGAGATGGTAGATCCATTTCCAATAAATTCACTATTTTCAAATGCCAAAATGTTACCATTTTCCATTGAAAAGTGCAGAAAATTTAGCATTCTTTTTTAGAAAAGAAAACAACATTAGTCTTTACCTTTATATGTGGTAGGTATCCGAGGCTGATCATGGAAAATTTTCTCCCTTTACTTCATGATTGTTTATGTCCATTGGTTCGAGAAGTCTTGGCTGTTGTTGGTGTCCATAATTTTGGGATCCTTGTTGTATTGAGTATTGCGATGGGAAGTTTTATTGGTTTTGGTAATGGTGAAAACGTTGTGGTGAATGTCGTAAATTTTGTGACAAATGCTGTAATTGTGGTTGGTTTTGTGTATGTAAACGTGGCTGATTTTGTGAGTTTTGAAAACGTTGTGGAGGGTGTCTCAAATTTTGTGAAAAGTTTTGTGACTGATGTGGATAACTTGTCTGTTGTTTTTGTATATTAGTCCTGTATTTCGTGAGGGTTTCGTGAGTCAAATTTGTTTTTATTGAATGGCTGGATATGGTCTATACCTATGTGTGCATAACCCGCTTCAAACAATATGCTCATTACTTGTTCTAGGGAATTAGGGTTACGACATGCCAATATAGTCTTCATAGGCTCTAGGATCTTCGCTTTAAAAACGTTAAGGGCTGACTGGCAATTATTAACTGTACTTAAATTTATAGCTTCTTAGTCCTGTCCAAGTATGACCGCAGTTTTATTATTAAGCCTTCTTAATTTTCCTTTAATTTCCTCATAGAAGTCAAGACTTGTAATTCTGAATGTTGTGGCCCTAAGTGAATCAAAAAGTTCTTCGCAACTTGCTCTTAATGAAATCTGAAAAGAGTAACTGGGAAAGTGTATCGTATGTTTGTAATATTGAATCCTGTCTATTAAACTATGGAATGTTTTCAGGTCTTTCCTATCTCCACTGAAATTAGGGTGATTACACAATTTTCTTTTATAGATGAACACTTCCTATTTATTATATTTATATGAATGTATCTTTTATTGTTTCTTTTATCTCTTCTTTTTGTGTAGCTAAAAATGTATTTATTATTTTTACTATTATTATTTACTATTTTTCATATTAGGAAAACTAGAGGGTCCCGTAGGAATCGTAATTTCCGTATATATATATATATATATATATATATATATATATATATATATATATATATACATATATATATATATATATATATATATATATTTATTATATAAAGGGAAAAATAAATTTTGGATTCATAACTTAATTCCTTAATTATAACTTAACTTCTGCTGTTTATTGGATGGTGTATGACTTCTGATGATTTTAGTTGTTGTTCTTGATTTGTTTGTCGACTCCAAGTATTTTGCTGTTGTATGACCACTTTGGAATTATCAAAATCACAGTTTTTCTTTTATTTATTTATTTATTTTTTGTTGTCCTTAGGCGATTATATATATTTTTGTTTATTGATATTTTCATTTCAACTATCTAGTCTATTTAGTATTATTATATGAAATAAAAAAGAAAATATTCAAAGTTATTGACACGTTCTTGTTGTGTGTTTGTCATTGGAGACAATTTAAATTTTGCACTTTGTATGATGTGAATGAATTAGTGGTTGGTGGTCTAAACACACAAATTTAGGCCTTCACTAATTTACGTTTTGTTCCTTGCAAGCACTTAGAAACTTGAAGGACAGTGTTGAACAATAAAACAATAGAATTGCCGTATCATAAAACACTAAAAAAAACTTTATATTACTTCTCTTTAAATATAATTAAGACATTAAAGAAAAATGCTTAGTTATACAAATTGGACTAAAAAATGCTTAACTGATTTTTTTAAATAATTAATAATACATTATTTGTTGACCTATATATTAAACATGACATGCAATTGATATTAATATGAATAGTCAATAGCAAGGTATATAAATACAAGGTAGTGCCACTTGCTTTTATTAAATTTTAATAAGGATTTTTGAAGTTTATTTTTCTACATCATATTGAATATGACGTTGCCACATTATAAAAAATAATGTTCTTTATTTGGAAATTTTTAAATAAAATCTGTAATACATATATATGTATATATATATATATATATATATATATATATATATATATATGTATATATATATACATATATATATATATATATATATATATATATATATATGTATAAATATATATATGTATATATATATATATATATATATATATATATACACATATATATATATATATATATATATATATATATATATATATGTATTTTAAATGAAATTTATTTGTTGGTGGTCAAGCAATGCCTATATGCATTTCATTGGTGCTTTACCAAATCATCAGTAGACTTTAACCATGATTTGGTAAAGCAGCAATGAAATGCATATAGACATTGCTTGACCACCAACAAATAAATTTCATTTAAAATAGTATTGTGACAACAATTTGTCAAATAAAAAATTTCATATATATGTATATAATTTTTCCATTTGTCTAGCAATTTCGTTAATTAAATTGTATATACTAAACTTCATTCATTGATCTCTAACTTATTTAAATTTCAAGCTGTCCAGTTCAGCAATTTCCAAAAAAATGGCCTTTTAGTACCAAGCCACATTTTCATGAGATCAAGGACAAACCACCATTATAATATATACCATGGTATTTAGTAACTATTATTTTATCCCCTCTCTTTTAACATGTTTCATTGTATTATTACCTCATTTTCAATTTAAACATACTGAACGTACAACATAGATAGAATCTCCCGCTCAAAATCTCATTGTGAATCGTTTTTGCATATTGACACAGAGAAAAATTTCGTTTTGAGGTTTTGAACATAAACATTTTGCAATATTTTGTTAAAATAATTTAATAAAAGCTATATAAAATGTAAATAATATTGAAAACTACGAAAAATCCCAGTTTTTATGCATTTCCACAAGAAATAAAAAGTTATTGTGTTGCTTTGCATTGAACCAAAAACATTGAAACCATTACATTGATCAATAAGACAATTTAACAAAAAATATGTTTATTCAAGATTCACGACAAGTATTATTGTTAATTATGACATCGATGCAATTAAAAATTTGAACAACTCAAATCAAAAGAAAAAAACGGGTAACTTAAAATAATATGGTAACTTAATTTTTGTGGGAATGTCAGAATCCTTAAAATTGTCAGAAAATTATTTTAAATTTAGTAGCTCACAGTGGCAGTACCTTGTTATACCCTCCAAAAAAGAATTTGGAGGGTATATTCACTTTGTCATTCCGTTTGTAACGCATCGAAATATCCATCTCAGACCCCATAAAGTATATATATTCTTGACCAGTGATGAAATCTAAGACGAACTGAGCATGTCCGTCCGTCCGTCCGTCCGTCTGTGGAAATCACGATTCAGTCCAAACGAAAAGAGCTAGACTCTTGAAATTTGGCACAAATATATTTTAAAACTTAGGGCAGGTTAAGTTCGAAGATGGGCTAAATCGGGCAAGAGGGAAAAAAGTTCCCCTAAGAAGAACTAAACCAACCCAGAAAAAACAACATAATTTTTAAAGTTTTTTTGTTATTTTGTTAAGCAAATGATATATTTTTATGTCAAATACGGTTCAACGCCTTAAACTTGGAGCCATGAAATAAAATAAAAATATTTTTTGACCCCGCCCACTTCAGTGGGCGTTATTATAGGCAAAAATAGCATAAAAATTTAACAAATTGTTTTACTTAAGCCTACATTCCTTAAAAATAACACTTTTAAGCTTTAATGACGAATCTGAGACGAAATCTGGTACTACTCTGCCCTACCCCCTCCTTCCCCTTCGCCCCCTAAATGACCCTACCAAAAAAAATTTTTTTTTTAAATTTTGTATATAATCATCCCAAGCATTTATCTTTAGAGTTTTATGACTGCCTGTTGCTGCCCTACCCCCTCCTCCCCCTTTGCCCGCTAAATGACCCTATCAAAAAAAAGAAGTTTTAATTTTGTATATAATTATCCCAAGCATTTATTTTTAGAGTTTTATGACAAAGGTGAAATGTTTCCCCCACAGCCCTTGCCAGAGCGACCCCGCCAAAATACAGTTTTTATAGCCTCCAAAGAGAATTGTGATGAAGTCTAAGACGGTCTAGCAATGCCCATACGTTCGTCTGTGGAAAACATGATATTGTATATTTTTGAACCCCGCCCCCTTTAGTGGGCGTTGACGTACGATATTATATAAAGGAACTCTGTCCCACCAAGTTAAATATTTCAAATTCACTTACTAAATATTTGGAGGGTATTTAAGATTCGACCCGGTCGAATATAACGTTTTTACTTGTTTTATTATACCATGGTCAATAGGTTGAGTAAGCAAATAAATAAAATTGTAATTAAAGTTTATTGTCAGTTGGCCTATATATTAATAAAAAATATATATAAGCAAATTTATTAAATAAAGAAAATAATCACTAGAATAAACAATAACTACATGTCTTAACATTCTGCCGCGCATTAAATCTTGTTCAAAATATTACAGCAACGTCCTCAGGGTTCTGCAATATCAACCGTGACTCGTGGAGCTGGTTTGGGTGTAGATTGTTTGCCATTATAAAATTTTTGATGAAATTTCCAGGACAATAGACCGATTGCAAGTATTATGGAAAGAGTTAGTGCGGTCTAACTCACTAAGTGATGGTGTTGGCTGTTAGAATTGATTATTTGCAGTAATTGTACTAGCGTTGATTCATTTAGTTGCCTTTGTAGCCTGCTTAGCTGTTCTAGTTGGGTCTTGTACTGGTGATTTGTAGTGTTAACCAGTACCTTTTCTATTTCTTGTGGTTTACTAATCAATTCTATGTGTTTCAGTCTTGTGTATGACGTATGCACATAATTTGATATGCCAAAGTGTCCTTGTATTGTTATGAAGTTATTTTTGATTACACAATTAGGAGCAATTTCCATCAACCCAGTGTTTTTTAATATGATAAATGTGGTTTCCGTGCCACACACCAGTCTCAATGTCTATAGTAGTAGCAAAAACCCATTTGTTTTGATCATACAATTGGTTCCACGCTGTCGTTTCTGGGATTCTATTCAAGTTGCACTTGGTTGTTGATCGATTGTTGAAAATATTGATCTCGCATGGATTGACATCAGAATTCTTTTTCAATTTTGATTGTTTATTTTTGCAAATATATTCGTCATCTCTTGTTTTGATACAATTTGCTAATTCATCTGCTGTAAAAGGAATATACTCATCTCTATGTGCATTGGTAGCAAGGTATGATATGTCCAGTTTGATGGCAAGTAATGTATTATTTTTTATTGTTGGGACTGGCACTATGTTAAATATCTCGAAGAATTGTTGATCCACTAGAGGTATCTTCACTTCGAAAATTACTTCATTTTTGTCACAGCTCCCTTAGCATTCATAAGTTTATACAGTTCGATTATATTGTTGGAAGTACGTGAGATGATGGAAGGTGAGCCTTAATTAGAGCAATCTCATCCTTTAGTTGGTGAGGTGATAATAGCAGGGGGCTAATTTTTCCATTATGGGCGTCAGTGAGTACGTTTATGATTGCAGCCTCTATTCTTTGAAGATTTATTGCTGTCAATGATAAATGAGTTGATAGAAGTCCAACAACTTGCGAGTTCCTAATTGTTGACGAGTCCCTTCCTATTTGATTTTTGTTCAGATCAACCATTCTTAATATATCGTTTATCCTTTGCTCTGTGTTGATCTCATTTTGTTTAATAATATTAATGGTTGAGTCAATTATTGATGTTTGATTTTTTAAAAGCATCACGATATGATTTTTTTTCATTTTTGCATCGTTTATTGTTTTTGACATTTCTTCTGCGTAATCTGCATCAAGAACTCCAAACAGGGATCTGGCAATGTTTCCGACTATATTAAATGGTGATCTTTTAATTCTTTTGTTGGTAAACAATTCTGTTTCTTGCAACAATTCATTCCTGATTTGGTCTAAGTTGTTCACTAGGATATCGCACATTGCTTCTTTAAGGCACAGTTCCTGTAGAGTTTGCAAGCCTGAAGATAGCGCATCTATCTCTGACGAGAATGGAGTAAGATCGTAGTAAACCATTATTTTCCATTCTGCAGTGTTTAGCTTTGCAGTTCCAATACCTTCGAAATACAGTCACGGATAATCTTGAAACCTTGTTGTTAATAGCTTGTTGCATAATACAGTAGGAACAAAGAGAATCGCTATTAACATAGCAAGCATTAATGAACCTTTTGAGATCTTGGGTCTTTTTGATGGAATGGGATCATCATTTCTCGACTTCGGTTGAACCAATGACGGTTCTTCTTCCAATGGTATTTGATTTTCGTTTTCTTGGAGTAATGGCGCCAGTCTGTGAATGGGTCGTTTCAACACTCCTGTTGCCGTTTTAACTTCAGCTACTCTCACAGCCCCGTCATCACCAGAATACACGTGAACAACTCTCCCTAATGGCCGCTTCATTGTGGGTAGATTGTCTTCCTTGAGAATAACCATGTCTCCCTTTTTGAGATTGCAAATTTTTTTTCCATTTGAAACGCTGTTGTAATTCAGTTAAGTATTCTGTTGACCATCTTATCCAGAATTGGTGCTTTATATACGAAATCAACTTCCAATGAGACAAACTTGACATATAACGAGTTTCGGCTCGACTGTCTACTTGGGACGTAAGCGGCTCACCGATGAGAAAATGACCAGGTGTCAGTGCTTCAAGGCTATCTGGATCATTCGATATTGGCGTTAAGGGGCGCGAATTTAAAATAGCTTCGATTTCCACAATTATTATTATACACTGCGTATCAAAAGATGTTTTGCCGATTTCACCGCAGCTTCCCATAAGCCTCCAAAATGGGGTGCTCTCGGTGGAATGAAATTGAAGTTTATACCCTTACTGCTGGAAGCGGAGATTATTGTTTCTTGAGCCTTAGCGGAATGTATGTTTTCAGATAATTCCGCTAATTGATTTTTTGCTCCGACGAAATTGGTAGCGTTATCGGAGTAGATATTTTGGCAGTGTCCTCTACGAGCAATGAACCTTTTAAGGGCACCAATGAATGCCTCAGTTGTTAAGTCAGTTCTAAATGAACTGCCTTTGTTGTGAAACAACAGAATACGGCTATGTAAGCCTTGGTTGGCCTTTTCCCCCTGATTTTGTGATGTATCCAGAATGGACCACAGTAGTCTACGCCGGAATTTATGAAGGGACGAGAAGGAACCACTCTTGTCTGTGGTAAGTTTCCCATTATTTGTTGATGTAATTGTGGTCGTGCTCTAGTGCATTTTACGCATCACTGATCGAGCTGTTATCTTTCCCTTTATTGGCCAAAAACGCTGTCTCATTATATATAACAGTGATTGTGAACCGCAATGTTTGTTATCTTCATGTGTCATAGTAAATAATAATTTTACAAGCCGATCATTGTATGGTAGAATTATTGGATGTTTTGCATCTGCTTGTAGATTGGAATGTTCTAATCGTCCTCCTACTCTAAGAATACCTCTTTCATCCAAGCATGGGGCTAGGCTACTAATTGGGCTATTTTTACTAACCTCCTTGCCATCTGGAAGTTGTTTTATTTCTGTAGACAAATCTGACAATTGTATTATTCGAATGATAACAACGAGAGAGTCGTCTAGTTTCTTTGGAGTTAGCGAAGTATGCTTTGCTCGATCATTCATAGACTTCCTTGAGTTATTTATGAAGCGAAGTACGTATGCCAAAATTCGCTGCTGGGTTCTAAATGAATTTTTGTTGGGTAGCATGTATATCATGTCGCTGTTAGTCGCTACCACCGTTGCTGTGATCACTCTTTTCCTTTCAATGCTGCTTGTTTCGGAGAACTTGGGAACAAATTTTGACGGCCATAAATTTTCTTGTCCATGAAGGAAAATTGGTCCATGAAACCATAATTTATTTGTGGGCAGTCTGCTTGGTTCAAGTCCTCGCGACAAAATATCCGCAGGGTTGTCGGATGATTTTACATGGCGCCATTGTTCAGCAAGTGTTAATGATTGGATCGTTGAGACTCTATTAGCCACGAATGTTTTATAAGAGGATGATTGTGAACTTATCCAGGATAATACAATCTCAGAATCGGTCCACAAAAGCATAGACTGATTCTGCAATTTTAAGTCAACTTTTACTCTTTGAGTGAGTTTAGCTGCTACAACTGCGGCACATAACTCTAATCGAGGAAGTGTTTGTTGTTTTAACGGAGCCACCTTTGATGCGTCAGCAAATACGTGTAACTGTGTTTTTACAGGAATCTCACCATTGAATATATATCTTGGTACCTTGAAGTTGTTCAAAGTCTCCAAATCCTTTCTGAAGTTTTCCCAGACCTTGCGAAGATTTTCAGGTAATTGGAAAATGGGTGTTGCCACAACTGTTGAATAAATATTTTCGCCTTGACAACAACAGGAGCTAGGAAGCCAAGAGGATCAAACAATCTTGCCAACTCAGAAGTTGCTGTACGTTTCGAAATCACTTGTTGTTCGTTAGATTTTACTTTGATGCAAAAATGATCGGTTTTGGGCACCCAAGATAAGCCTAAAGTTTTAATTGTTTTGCTCATACTATCATCGAGATCTAAGTTGACTTCTCTATCACTATGTGGTATATCCTTTAGTAGCCTTGGGTTGTTTGAACACCATTTTTTTAAATTAAATCCGTGTTTCTTCAGAATAATTCTCAGTTCCTTTTGAGTTTCAACCGAGAGATTCAGGCTATCTGAACCTCCAAGACCATCATCCACATAAAAATTTTCTTTTAGCAGTTGCGCACCCAGTGGATATCGATCTGTATTTTCTTCTGCAATTCGTTGTAGACATTTGGTGGCTAAGTAAGAAGCTGCTCGTGTGCCGTATGTTACCGTATTAAGCCTATAATAAGTAATTGGTAATGATGGGTTTTCTCTCCAAATGATCAATTGGTGTTGGTGATTGTCTGGGTTGATTAATATCTGTCTGTACATTTTTTCTATGTCTGTTGTAAAGACAAATTTTGGTAGTCGGAAACGAAGTAGAATTGAAAAGAATTCACTCTGGACAGTTGGTCTAGTGTACATGAGGTCATTGAGAGAATGTCCTGTCGATGTTTTCGCAGATGCGTCGAAGACCACTCTAAGTTTTGTAGTAGTACTGTCAGGTTTTATCACGCAGTGATGAGGGATGAAATATTTTGGATTCGGTAAAGTATAAAGCTGGACTCTTTACATGTGTCCTAACTGTTCATATTCTTTCATGAATTGAATGTATTGACTTTGAATGTCTTTGTTCTTTGAAGTCGTTGCTCTAGACTGATAAATCTATTGTAGGCCATTTGATGCGAGTTACCCAATGCTGCTGGATTATCTCTGAATAGGAGACTGACAACAAAACGCCCATCTTTGTTATTGTGAACGTGCTGATTGAAGTGCGATTCGCATAATTGTTCTGCTGGAGACATGATTTTTTCGTTTGATTCTACATCATCGAGCTTCCATAGTTGTTCTTTTGCTTGTTCCAATGAGTTTTCACCGTCAAATATTGCGCATGTCAGTGTTGAAGATGGACGAGAATCAGAGGACTGCTTGATGGAACCGCCGACAATCCAGCCAAGTAAAGTAAAGTAAAATAAAATAAATAAATTTTGAAGTATTGGATGATCTTCAGTTTGTTTTATTGTCCCAGGTTGCATAAGACTGAAGAAAAATTCTGCTCCGAGAAGAATATATACCCTCTCTGGCATGTTGAATTTGGGATCTGCTAGGCGAATGTTGTTTGGAATTTTCCAAGTAGAAATATCAATATTGCGATTTGGCTGTACCGGGATAATAGTTGGTAGAACAATGGCTTCTAAGTTTGTTGAGAAGTCACTATTTATGGATATCATTTCCACATTTCCACGATGAGATGCTCTTTTTTGAATCTTTCCAACTCCGCCAATGCACTGATAGGCTTCTGCTGTTGAAAGGGATAACTTCTTGATGAGTCGTTCAGTCACAATGTTGACTTGTGAACCTGAGTCTAGTACGGCCCTAAATTCCTCTGACATGCTGTTTGCAGCCTTGACAATGACCTTTGCTGTGGCTAACATGACGTAGTTCTGATCTGTTGTTGAAGCTGAAGAAACTGCCACTGTATTAACGAGGAATGCATCGTGCCTTGTGGTAGTAATTTGGACACACGTGCTCGATGGGTTTTGTGCACCTCGCGGTGTCTTTGGCAAATGCAACAAAGTGTGGTGTTTATTGTTACATTTCTTGCAGCAGCCACGAGTACAAGTTTTGGCCACATGATTGGCTTTAAGGCAATTCACACATAACTTCTGTTGTTGTATCCATCTTAGTCTTTCGGATTCTGCCATTGCCAAGAACCGATTACATTGATAAATGAGGTGTTTACCATTATTACATACTTTACAATTGTTATTGCAACTTTCCATTGCTGCTACTGAGGACACAGATCTTTGATGGATAGTCGATTTTTCTTTATACCCAATTGATTCCATAGCTTCAAATTGTGCCTCCAAAAATGACAAGAATTCTTTAATTGTTGGGATTTCTTTTGGTTTCGCTAATGATTGTATAAACCGAACGTAAAGGGATCGGTCCAATTTTTTAATCATTAGCTGGATCAGCATAGCGTCCCAGGATCTCGTGTTGACGTGTAGGTTGCTTAGCGCCAGTAGACATTCCTTTGTGGTGTCATGAAGCTTTTATTGATGCACTAGACAACGTTCCTGTTGGTTGGTTCAGAATTTTGTCTACTAACGTTGCCACTATGACTCTTTTGTTATTGAATCGCTCCTGCAATAGTGTCCAGGCCGTTTTGTAGTTTTCTTCGGTTAACGATAGATGACTTATGAGTCTTGCTGCTTCTCCCGACACGTTTGATTTAAGGTAACACAATTTTTGTACCTGAGGCAATAGTTGTTTAGCTACCATTTCAGTGAATAGTTCGTAGAATTGACACCATTTTAAATATTCCCCATTAAAATGCGAAATTGTCACTTTTGGAAGAGGCAGTGTGCCATATACTGCTGAATTGTTTGGTAAATTCGCTAAATTATCGGTCACGAGTTGATTGGCTTGATCTCCCATTACGGGCAAATTTACTAAGGATTGTTGAACTAAGAATGAAGTAAGTCATTCTGATCAAATCCCAATGTTGAGGGAACCTCTACCTTCTGCCATATATCATCAGATAAATTTTGAATTTGAGACCACAAGTTTTTTATACCTTCGCTTTTAATTTTATAAAATTGTGATAGTTGGTCATTATTTACTGATGATAACCCGTTCACCAAGCGTGTCAAAGCCGTCATACGGGCCTTTAGCATCCTAATTAAACCCATGTTACAATTTGATACATGTTGATCACTTGTAGAATGTTCTATTTGCTTCTCTCTTGTTGTTGATACAGGCTTGGGGTATTCCTTTTTCTCGCGTAGCTTAGATATCTGAGTCTCAATTAGTTCAATTGTTGTGCTATATGTATTTCCAACTGCTTTGTGCAGATCTTTAGTAATATATGGATCATTATCTGCCAATGTTGGATCTCTTCTTTTAGTATTTTCCGTTTTATCAAAAGCTATCCATAATTCCCTTAATTCGTGTTTGGTTTCGTAAAATTCTACCGTCCTCCGATCTTGTTGAGACAATAGATTTTCCAAGCTTGACATGTTGACTTTTCCTGCGCTGAGTAATTTGTTGATGATGCGTGGTAAGCCAATGTCTTGATAGATCACTGCTTTGCCTTGATGATAAGCAAAATGTCCTTGATGTTGAGCAAGATGTCCTTGCAGCCTTCAAAGATGGTTGCGTATTTTTTTAAATTTAGAAAAAATTAAAACAAATTGGAAAAATTAAAATGAGTTGGTAAGTATTACATATTTAATAACTATATATTTGTAGAATAATATATGAATATTTTTAAAATGTCTCTGGTGCCGTTAACACGTTTTTCGTCTCTGTGTCTGTCCGGGCTGTGTTTTAGTTATTTAAGAAAAATTAAATTAATTGAAAGCAAATAAGCAAAAAAAAAAAATAAAATAAAAAAAATATATAAACACAAACATTCAAAGAACAAAAATTAAACCAATAAATAGAAAACAAAAAATTAAAAAAACCAAATAAATCAAATTTTAAAATAACCACGCACCAAATATTAAATTAAAGCAACAAATATCCTCAACTACAATAATAAAACAAACAAAAAACAATAACTTAAACAAGAAAAAAAAACAACAAAACAAGAAAACAACAGACAATAAAATAATTACTGCATTCCTCACCACCAGTGACGACATCCCATACCAGTGTTGGCACTATGAGCCACTATGGGAAAATGGAAGTGGACCAGACCAGGGCTTTTATGACCTGTGTTTCTGCAGTATCAGGCGCCTCCCATCCCTCTTCCCATAAATAAAATAAAATAAAACTCTATTTTATTGGTGCGGTGTACTGATAGCGGCTGGATCATTCACTAGTGAAGGCATAACACTGACTAGTGAATGGTCACTGCAGTTGCTGTCATTGCATCGTATTCACTAATCTAGAGTTTGGATTTCGGTTTTTTTTCTCTCATTTTGTGATGGTGGGTAAGTTTAGAATAGACTTCTGTAACATACGTGGGTTAAGAGCGAATTTCTTTTCTGTATATGCTCACGTTTGTCTCCATCGGCCGGATGTTTTCGCCTTAAGTGAAACCCAGGTACATGAGGATGCTGATCCACAGGATTTTCATTTGCCCGGGTATCACCTCCTGTCGCTTTTTACTCTCCAGAGGGGCCTTGCAATATACGTACGTAACGAAGTTGTGTACCAATGCCAGCAACCATTAGGCATGTCTGACGCAGAATTTAGCTGTCTTTGGGTTAAATTCAAAGTCGGTACACACTTTTTACATTTCGGGTTTCTGTATAGAAGTCCAAACGCGGAAAGAGATGCTACCATACATGGCTTCGATACTCTTTCCGACTCCATATCGAAGATTCTTAATAGTTGTCCGAGCAGTGAAATTGTAGTTGCTGGTGATTTCAATGTTCATAACACATCTTGGCTTCGCCATTCGAGCCACACAACTTCAGAGGGCCAATTTGCTGAGTTGTTCGCCGCGCACAATCACCTTGTGCAATTAGTTAATGAACCAACACATATTCCATGTGTTGAAGGGCACCAACATAATACTCTTGACTTTTTTCTAACTTCACATCCTGAAAAGTATGAAGTTACAGTCAATGCACCTCTCGGTAACTCGGATCATTGCACCATTTCCGCAACCTTTCCGTTCTCCAAACTTCGCAACGTTTCGCGTGCAGCCACGAAGCGTAGTAAATATATTTACGAAAAGGGTCGTTGGGCCGAGCTCAACGAATTCTTTCGGAATTTTAATTGGAAACTATGTTTTCTTGACAATGATGTCGATTCCATGGCGAAAATGGTTGAAAACACAATTCTACTGGGGATGAAAGCTTTTATTCCCTGTAAGCAAATTTCGGTTAAACCTAGGACGAAGTCTTGGTTTAACCAGGCATGTAAAGATGCGTTGCGATCCAGAGAGGCAGCATTCAGTACTTGGCGTAATAACAAAAATGCCAATACTGATTTGCTACGCAAGAAGGCAAGATCTTCGTGTGCCAAAGTGTTAAGACGCGAAAAGGCTTTATACGAGCAGCGTATTCGCACTAGAATTCTCACTGCCCCCAGGGGTAGTAAGAGTTTCTGGTCATTCGTCAAAAGTGTTAAGGAAAGTGCTAGTTCTTCAATTCCGACTCTTTTGAGGAATGACCAAATATTTACTGACCCGGTTGATAAAGCTAATATATTGGCTGAGATATTTGCAAGTAACTCTCACTTGCCTGATAGCTCTCAACCACTCCCCGCGCTCGAGAGAGTATCCGAAACTATGCCTAAGATATTTTTTCGAGCGCGTGCAGTTAAAAGGGTTCTTGCGGAACTCAGCACAAGGAAGTCTCCTGGGCCGGATGGAATCCCTGCACTGGTCCTGAAGCAGTGCTCTTCGACGTTAGCACGTCCATTAGCCAAACTTTTCAGTACACTATACCACTCCGGTAGATTTCCAATGTGCTGGAAGGTTGCTAATGTAACGCCAATCCCCAAAAAGGGAGTGGCTACTAACCCCGAAAATTACCGCCCGATTGCAATATGTTCTGCTATATCGAAGGTGATGGAAACTATGCTTAACTTCCATCTTGTGAAATATCTGGAGTCCAACAGTTTACTAAACGACCGCCAGTATGGTTTCCGTAGAGGCCGCTCTACGGGTGACCTATTGGCCCTTCTTTCGGAAAACTGGTGTAGTTCCATACACCGTTTTGGCGAAAGTAAAGTGGTGGCTCTAGATATTTCTAAGGCGTTCGATAGAGTGTGGCATGGAGCACTCCTGTCCAAACTTATTGCATTTGGTGTCGGAGACACCTTCTCTCGGTTTATGTCGAGCTTTCTCAGGGATCGCTCTATACGAGTTGTTATAGATGGGGTCTCATCCGATGAGTTCAGAGTCAACTCAGGGGTACCGCAGGGCTCCGTTCTTTCTCCTACTCTATTTCTAATTTTTCTTAACGATTTACTTTCCCAAACTTCCTGTCCTATTTAGTCTTTCGCAGATGATAGCAGCCTTTCGCATTCCTATTCATTCAACTGCAGGCCGTCAACGTCTGAAATCGAGACGAGGAGGCAGTTTATGAATGACGTTCTGGATAGCGACCTCGCGAAGATCTCCGAATGGGGTCAGGCGAACAGGGTCGATTTTAATGCCCGTAAGACCCAGTGTTGTATGCTTACGCATCGACGTACGTATGACCATGCTGCTTCATCTGTTTCTATTGGTGGTGTAAGTATTATGGAGTCAGGGGCTCTTGATGTTCTGGGCATGAAAGTGCAGGGTAATGTCAGATGGACGGAACATGTCTTTCAGGTCGCAAAAGAAGCATTCAAGTGCCTTGGCTTCTTAAGACGGTGCAAGAGATACTTCACCCCTTCTGATCTCCTTAATATTTACACCACTTACATCCGACCGAAGATGGAATACAACTCTCATGTTTGGGCCGGTGCTTCAAAGTCTATTTTGAAGTTACTCGACCGCGTACAGGAGAGGGCGATGAAACTCATCGGAGACAGTAGAGTAGCCAACTCTATTGACTCTCTTGAGCATCGTCGCAATGTGGGGTGCGTATCGTTGTTCTATCGTTACTATAATGGCAGGTGCTCTGGTGAAATTAGGGAACTTGTTCCTGAAACCCATTCTTTCTTACGCTCAACGCGTTTTTCATCAAGAGCGCATGCGTTTGTGGTCGATATTCCAACGAGTCGCACTACGCATTACAGAGAAAATTCGTTTTTTGGCCGAACACTCCGTATGTGGAACAAACTACCCGCAGATGTCTTCCCCGCCACTTACAATTTGAGCAGGTTCAAATCGAATATCCACAGACACTACTCCCTTTATCCTCCTTCCCAAAATCTATTTTCCCAGTTCCAGCGCAATGCACTGCATATGTAGGGGTCATCCCCTGAGTGCTGGTCCTACTCCTAAAAAAAAAAAAAAAAAAAAAAAGTTATAACATAAATGACAATTTGCGCAACAATCGGAAGCAACAAAAAAAGTGGACAGGAGATGAGCTTAGGCTGTTCATCGAAATGGTTGAAGTACGTGAACCAATTTGGAACTTCAAAATTGATGGGTACAGAAACCGGAATGAGAAGGAGAAGTGCTGGTCAGAAATTGCTGCTGCAAAAAATCATTGTATAGCCGACTGCAAAGCACAATTTAACGCTGTACGATCACGATATAATGTAAATTGTTTCTTGTTTTGTTGTATGTATATTTTGATCACATTTAAAAGTTATTGCAGGCGGAGCACAAAAAAATAAATAGCTCAAAAAGTGGACAGGGTGGCGCTACATACGTATCAAGGTATGAGTATTTTGCAGCTCTACACTTTTTAGATGCGGTGAGAAATCGTGGATCAGGAGGTACTGAATCCAACTTTGAGACCTCAACTTGTTATGCTATTGAGGATTGGGATGACGTTGAAGAGCAATTTCAAATTTCAGAAGGTCAATGTTCACATCCTAGTGCTGCTCTCGAAAATTGTACTCCTGCAAAGCGTAGGAAAGTCCAAGAAGTAAACGAAATGGAAAGTAAACGTTCAGAAGTTTAGGAAAAACTTGGCCAATTTCTTTCACAAAAAGTATCGCAAGCGAAGGAAGACATAAGTTGGCAGAAGGCTTATGGAGAGTATGTTGGTCAGCAGCTTTCTGCATATTCAGAGACAAATGTTCGCAGGTGAGTTTGAAATGCATAGTACTCAAATAATATTTTATATGAACTTATATTTTCAGACTGAGATCTCAAATTAATAACGTAATCGACTCATTTGAAGTTCAGATAATTAAGTGTTTTAATTTTTTTTTATTTTTATTTTAATATTTTATTGTAAACTGAATGTGACTGAATTTTAATTTTATTTTTTATGAATATTTATGTTTTGTTTTAGACCTTTTTAAATGAATTTTTTTGTTATTTGTTTTTGTCTTTAATATTTTATATATGTACATAGAAACAGAATGTGATATTTAGTTTAATAAATAAATAAATGAATATATGAAAATGAACTTTTTATTTCAATTTATTGGGTTTTAATTAAGTTTTAAAAAATATGCTTGTATTGCCATGGAACTTCTCCTTCATTTAAAAAATATTCCGTGAATTCTTGTCGAATGAGCTTGGACGTTTCGCTTTGACGACCTTGATTGCACAATGGTTCTATCGAAGACAAAATATTCTCTGTCCGCACTTCTTCACGCCATCTTCCGTTCGTTATAGATCCATCCGCATTCACTTGGTCGTAGTCTCTTATTTGTGCATAGGTACCACACTTGCGTTTGTTCAAAAAATTGTGTAATGCACATACTGCAAGAACAACTTTGACAACATTTATTGGGGAAAGTTCCATTGTTTTTCTGACAACACGAAATCGGGCTGATATTAACCCAAATACGTTTTCCGAAACACGCCTAAATCTGGACAACCTATAATTGAAAATTCTTTCCTTCGTGTTTTGATTCCGAAAACTATATGGTTTCATAATATTGGAATTTAAGGGAAACGCATCATCTGCAACAATCACATATGGAATAGGTTTTTGTCTATAGGGCAGTGGTTTCGGTTGCGGCAAATTCAACGTGTTATTATATAGTCCATTTGATAGCGAACATCTACTCAATACTCCGCCATCGGACTCTCTACCCTTTGCACCAACGTCTATGTAAACAAAATTGTAGTTCGCATCCACAAGCGCCATCAAAACTATGCTGTTTTTCTTTTTGTAATTGAAATATGCGCTTCCACAGTGTGCTGGTGCTATAATATCGATGTGTTTTCCATCTAATGCCCCGATTGAATTAGGAAAATTCCACGTTTTATTTATGCTTTGGGAAATACTCTCCCATTCCTTCTCTGTTGCTGGCATCTGTACCAATAGATATTATTTTTGATATGTTTTTTTATTTAATAAATTAAGGTTTACCTTTAAAAATTTATCCTTTAATACTTTATATAATGCAGCGCAAACTTCAGGCACAATATTGCATATCGATGACCTTGATCTTTTAAACAAGAACATCAGACTTGCGTACCTGTCTCTAGTCGCTAAATATCTTAAAGTAATTGCCAGGCGTTCTCCGGCGCATATAGATTCCCGCATATTAGTATTGGCTTTTTCTATTATTGGGGAGACGAGATCAAGCAAATAATCAAAATCGTCTGGTGACATTCGCACAAAGTTTTTGTATAGTTCGGGATCATTCCTTTTCAATCGCTCCCTAAAAGAGACATACATGCCATTACCTTCCAAAAGAAAAGGTCGAACCCAATGTTCCTTTTGTTTTCTTCTTTTTTTGGCATTATTATCAGCTACTTCTTCCTCCAATATTAAAAATGTTGATGCTATGATAATTGTGTCGTCGTCCATACTTATTAATTGTTTTTTTTTATAATAATAAATTATTTATGACAAATTATTTCACAAAAGAAGCAAAACAGCTGATCAAAGTCAATATTTTGAATATAAAAAGTTTGCCAATGGTGTAAATTAGCTTCAACAAATTTTGATAAAATTTGTGTCAAAATATTTTGATATATATTGAAAGAATATTTTGATCAAATTTTTGAAACGTGTAAATAGAACATCAAAATTAATTTTCAAAATTTTGATAAGACTTCAAAATACCTTCAATCGTATAAATCTAGCTTTAGTTATACAAATTGGACTAAAAAATGCTTAACTGATTTTTTTTAAATAATTAATAATACATTATTTTTGACCTATATATTAAACATGACATGCAATTGATATTAATATGAATAGTCAATAGGTTGAGTAAGCAAATAAATAAAATTGTAATTAAAGTTTATTGTCAGTTGGCCTATATATTAATAAAAAATATATATAAGCAAATTTATTAAATAAAGAAAATAATCACTAGAATAAACAATAACTACATGTCTTAACAGTCTTTTTTTCTCTGGTGTTTTGAATATCATGAGATTTTTTCTTTTCGGCTTGTGGACACTGTTCTTTCAGTAATTTAAATTTTTTTATTATTATTTTTTTTTATAAGTCCATAAATTTATATTTTGTTTGCTGATATAATCTTTTATATCGGAGTATTTCACAGAAGATAATTTTTTCACTATTTTAAACCCTTTTTTTCATAAGTCCTTAAATTTATATATTCTTTGTTGATATAATCTTCTATATCAGAGTATTTCACAGAAGGCAAATTTTTTTTCACTACTTTAAACCCTTTTTTTATAAGTTCTTGAATTTATATTTTCTTTGCTGATATAATCTTCTATATCTGAGTATATCACAGAAGGACATTTTTTCCACTACCACATCAAGGGTAACTTTATGTTGGGTAGGACTTGCGGTATCCTACCGACTGCGCCACTTTTGTATCGACGTTTTCAAGAAATGAAAAAAAAAATTTTGCTTTAGTTCTTTTTTTCTTTATTTGAATCAATCTTATGACTAACTAACTATTATTTTTACAGTGTTACTTATAACTAAATAAATGCTTAATAAACTTTAATGTTTATTGGTTAAATACAATTTAAAAAGTTACGAAATTGTTTAATTTATTAAATGTTTAACTTGCACATTCGCATAAAATAAGTTTTAATATATAAATGAAATTTATTTGTTGGTGGTTAATCAATGTCTATATGCATTTCATTGGTGCTTTACCAAATCATCAGTAGACTCCATCCACAGTTTTGAAAAGTTAAAAACCTCTTATCTTATGCATATACTTCCGAAAACCATCTGAGAATTCACAATTTGTAAACTACAAACTATTTTCAAAAATCACAACAGAATAAGCATAGTAGGCCTTGAAACTCTTACAAAACTAAACCAACAAACAAATTATATTCGATATGAATCTATTTTATTTTTCTACACCTTTATACAATCACAAATCCATTGGATAACAAGAAAAGTATTTAAAAGGCAAAATGAAAAATAAAATCTAAATCAAACTGTTATGAAATTTTCATTTGACACATTGTTGTCACAACACTATATATATATATATATATATATATATATATATATATATATAAATTTTAATATTTATGGGCCAAATGAAATTGGAGGAATTGAGAACTTGTTAATTTCTATGTTGCAATCATTTAAAAATAATTTTACAGTTTTATTATGCTTAGTAATATTTAATAAACAAATTTCAATTCAAAAAATTGAGAGTTGCTAAATAAATATATTATAAAAAATTTAATAAGTTCGGTGTCAGCAAGTTTTATGTGATAAGGGTGATTACAAATATTTTATATTACATTAAGGGTTTTACTATAACAATTAGACTGTGCAGCTCATATATTTACGAATACAACTCCGGTTATCAAACCATTCTGTTGTCATTTAAATAAATAATGTAAAATATTTTAAAAAGTGATAAAAAATATTCACCCATATTGCGAATGTCAACGGCGACGTAAGTGATGTCGACGGCACTCTAATGGCATTGCCGTTGACAATATTGCCAACTTTCGATAACAACCGATAATATTGTGGCATTACCAAAGGCAACAAACGGCGCTAATGTCTTAGATTGCCTTTGGACAAAATTTCTGTTAACGACTCATTGCAAATTTTTAATTATCACGGTTAAGTGTTTGAAAAATCTTTTGAAATGGAAAGAGAGAGAGATTTGGAGAGATTTTTAATGTTAATTAAAAAAAAGTTAACGAACAACAAAACTGAGCTCAATGCAACAGTTGGAGGCCTGTGCAAATTAGTACCACTCTCACCTTTGGAAGAAGCTGCTTCTAACTTGCTTCAAATTGAGAAGCAATTTAATCCTGAAGCTGTTGTCCAAGGTATACAAAAATCAATTGAAGAAACTTCACATCAAAATATACCTCCCACAGAACAAACAATCCTCGAGTATTTTGTAGAATTGCCATAACTTCCACATATGCCATTGAAATAGACGAACATATGCCATTTGGAAATAAAGAAAAAAGAATTTTTAATTTACTTGTGCCTTAACTATTAATATATTTAAACGTATTAATTAACTTTTTATATAAATAAAACGTGTATACATAGTATACATATGTAGATGTGTATTTCAATAATTATAAATATATAAATCGAATGAGTTGGAACTACAGAAAACTTGTTTTTATTCGTTCTCTTATTTGTACAGCTTCACTACTTTGCAAGATATCTATGTTGGTATAAAAATTTTCATTTCTATTTTCCTCACTATTTATTGGTATGCCATCCTCTATATTGAAACTCCGACACTCAATGCAAATGTTGTGTAAAGCAGCATAAACATTAACAATTTTAGTTGCTTTGGCAGGCTTATAATGAAGTTGACGGGCACCTAGAAGACAACGGAAACGATTTTTAAGCACACCAATCCTTCTCTCCACGATATTTCTTGCTTTTGCGTGCTTGATATTGAATGTTGCTTCAGAGCTTCTCACTACAGCAGACCTACAAGGCGTTATTAAATAAGGCTCAATGAGATAACCAGCATCACCTATACGAATACACTATTTAAATTTTTTACAATAATGTTAGTATTTCGCTATATTACCTAAAAGCCAACAATTACTTTCACCAGCATTGTAGCATTCTCGCAACACTTGTCTTGCTCTACTTACGTTCCAGACAAGAGAATCGTGGCATGAACCTGCATACCGGGCATCCACATATCTAATTTTCATTTTGTTGCCGCAAATCTACAATTAAATTAAGAAAAGTACGCTTTTACTCAGATACGAATGCATAGACAACAAACATATTTTAGAAAGTGCACTTACAATCATTGCATTAAGGCTACAAAATCCTTTTCGGTTGTAATAAATATTTTGCTGTTCTTTACTAGGGGCCAAAATCTTAATGTGGGTGCCGTCCACACAGCCAATAACATCCGGAAACCCTGTTTTTTCAAAAAAATTCAACTTACACTCGGCCTTTTCCTCTCCGGTCAATTCAAATTTGATATAAAGCGGAGAAATTACAGATTGTAATACATCGAGTGTCTCCTCTAGAATTGAAGATACTGTGCGTTGCGATAAGCCCAGATTAAAGTCATTCCCGACACTTAATTGATAAGAACTTTGTGCCAAAAACCGTATTGTTGTAAGTAAAGATGTTGTCATAACTTTTCTTCGAAGTTTTAGATTATTTTCTTCGTCAGAACTTTCACTTGAGTACAACATTAGAAACATATCTTTTAAATTTCAATAAAAGTTATTAAAATAAACTAAAGAAATAAATTCAACAAACGTCAAAATGTATAGTGATGATATTTATGTTCTTAACTTTATCGATAACAGGACGACGTCAACACAATACTTTTAGTAAATACCGATATAGAGTTAATGTGACAGTGATGATATATCGATGTGACAGCGACAAATATATTGTGTCGCCGTCGACGTTTACATTCGCATGGGGGTGATTATGTTTAAAAAGTAGTTTATATATGATGTGAATGACGATTTGTGCACATATTTATGTTGTATGTTTTTTTCGTTTATAACGTGAATGTCAATATGGTTATGACAATTCGACAACCAGAACATTTAAAACATAATAGAAATGGTTTCACATGTTTTTTGCAAAACCAGTTGGTTTACCTGTAACGGAAACGCTATATTATAATATAATTTTTATATTATTATATGTATAAATATTGCACGAGTTTTTAAATCTAGGATTACTAAATGTTACGTAAAAAAAGCATTTCTTTGTCGTTATTTTATGAACTAATCGAATAAGCACAAATATTTGATCACAAAGAGATAAAAAATCATTTGAGCCGGCTTTTTGGCGGTTTATTTTCTATTGAAGAATGTACACTATATTGCCGGTTTGGCGATGGCGACGGACAAATTCTGACAATCTGGTTATGATAGATATTCACCCTTATTGCGAATGCCGACGTCGTTATAAGTGATGTCGACGGCACACTCATTGTATTGCCGTCGTCAACATTGAGAGTAATTGAGAGTTATCGGCGACAAATTTATATTAATAAAGGCAATATTACGCCGACGTTGACTGGAATTGACTTTGTTTTTATCAACAAAGTTTTTAGCGTCGATATAGCGAATTTTTCTTTCCAAGTAAGACATATTTTAACATTTCAGTGCCATGGAAAAAAAGTCAAAAATTACAACTGCACAGCAATTCGAGAGCCTTGTTGCTGAACTCGAAAAAATACCAGTTTAGCAAAAGGGTTTCTAAGATGCTCAAACCCTCACAAGTTCAAACAAGAGTGGGAAGAAATAGCTTCAAAATTAAATTCTCTTGGACCTCGAATAAGAAACAGTGACGGTTGGCAAAAAGTATGGACAAAGAAAAGTTTTAAACATGTACACACATTTTAAAATTTTATTTATAGGTATGGAGAGATTTCAAATGCAAGTTAAAAAAAAACTGAGTCAAAATAAGGCTGAAATAAATGCAACGGGTGGTGGTAAATACAAACATTTACCGCTGTCACCTCTGGAAGAAGTTGCAGCAAATTTTTTGCAGTTTGAAAAGCAGTTGAGTCCGGAAGGTAAAATACAAGGCATTATAGTTTCTGTTGATGAATCGAAACGGAAAATGTTGCTGACATGGAAATCACAATTTTGGAAGATGAGGAAAACGTCCCATTAACTTCGGCAACTTCAATTCAAATACAAGAGGAAACCATTTCTAATAGGAGAAAAACAAAACAGAAGAAAAGTGATCGCGAGGAATTGTTTCATAAACATAATACACAAAGAAGCTTTTCAACAAATTTCTAATACCATGACAGAAATAAAAACTGTTTTGAAAGAAAATTGCCAGTATGTAGAAAAACTATGGGAGCGTCAAGAAAATACAATGATGGAAATAAAAAATACTCTAAAAGAAACAAGTCGGTACCAGCGTAAACGTTGGGAAGTTGAAGAGAGAAAATTATGGAAAAGCATTACCAAAGGGAATAAAAACTTTTTGAAACTGAAATTGAATTAAAGAAAATAAAAATGGAAATAAAAAAAAGAATTAGAAGTTCTTCAAAACCAATATATGGATATTTAAGGGCCATGTTTGTACCTCCCAAAGCTATGAGATCTCTTTTTTTATTTTGAATACGTAACTTAATGTGCCTTTTTTTCAATTTAAATGAATTGAATTGTTTTGTTTTATTTACTTTTAAGAAACAATACTGAAGACTGAATATGAATTATAAAAATATATGTTTAATTTCATCTCTTATTTGAGAAGCTTCGTTATTTAGTAAATTTTCCGGATTAGTATCAAATATATTGTTTCTATTTTCAATATTTGTTGGCATAACGTAATCTTCAATGAAAGTGCGGTACTCAATACAAACGTTATGGAATGCAGCACAAACGTTAACGATTTTGGTTGCTTTACCAGGGCTATAATGCAGTTGAAATCGGTTTTTGAGTACACCAAATGTTCGTTCAATTATATTCCTTGCCGTTGCGTGTTTGCTATTGAAAACCGCTTCAGGACTTCTTTCTTGAGCAGACCGATAGGGTGTCATTAAATATGGTTCGAGAGGGTAACCGGCATCCCCTGTGTAAATATATACATAAAAATGTATACACAAATATACAGTTTACAATCCTACCTAAAATCCAGCAATTTCTCTCACCAGATTCGTAACGTTCTCGCAAAACCTGTCTTACAGGGCTAACATTCCAGATAAGTGAATCATGCGATGAGCCTGCATACCGAGCATCTACATATCTTATCCTCATTCTATGGTCACAGATCTGGAAATTTATGAACAAAATGAGAGCTTTTAAATGTTATAAAATATCTTTTTTATTCTATCAAGCATGGCATTTAAACTGAAAACCCCCTTTCTATTGTAGTACATATTTAGATCATTCTTCTTAGGAGCTTGAATCTTTATATGCGATCCGTCTATGCAGCCTATAATGCCAGGAAACCCCGTCTTCTCAAAGAAATACAACTTACATTCAGCCTTCTCTTCCTCAGTCATTTCAAATTTAATGAAAAGGGGGCAGATGACTCTTTCCAAAACATCGAGCATTTCTTCCAAAATTAAGGATACAGTAGGTTGCGATAATCCAAGATTAAAATCATTACCAACACTCGATTGGAATGAGCCTTGAGGCAAGAACCGCAATGTTGTAGCTAACTTTAACGTGTTGGAAATTGATGTTGAACGAATGGCGCTCCCCATTAAAGGCTTACTTTTTTTTAACACGAATTTAAATACGCGGCAAACTGTTAGATTACTTACGTGCTGTCCGGCAAAATAAAAATGTCTGATCTTTGTCTCATTACTTTTCTCTGAACCCTAAGCATTTCTTTATTTTCTTCATCACTGCTTCTACTTGATTCAAACATAAACAACATTTTTTCACAAAAATTTACAAAACAAGTTTAATAACTGTCAAAATACATGGAGAAGATATTTTTTCTTCAAAATTATCGATAACATGTCGACGTCAACACATGCGCGCAAATTAATACCAACTGAGGGTCGAGGTGACGCCTGCGTCGACCAAATTTGAGTGTGGCTAAAAATTGACAACGCCGTTGACAACGACTTTCGCAATAGGGCTGATTATTAACTTTATTATTATCAATTTTATGAAATTCTTTTTTATGCACAACAATTTAGTAGAACGTAATTTTTTCTCTATTCCTGCCAGACACATGGTATACATACATATTTTTTTTACAGTCGAAAAGCAGCTCTAAATCAGTCAACATCAAGCCTCGTTGACAATTATTTTTTAAGTGCAGCCAGACCACTGATCGTTTACTCTCTTTCGAGAGTTTTGCGTCTCACTCACACTAGCTAATTTCAACGCCTCAGATAACTGCATAAATTTACAGTTTTTCTGATGAATATTCCGTGGTTAACTACATTGCTACTTCCTATGTGAAGGCATAGGTCGTGTACAGTCAGTCATAGTAACGGAAAAAATACGTGTTAATAACATCGCCGGCATATGGTCTAAGTCACCCCAGCATCGGTGCACCAAATACTTTGCAAATTTACTTTGTAAAGTATTTCATCAAACAAGAACAACATTTTCTTTTATACTTTTGTACTCGTATATCTTAAGAAGTAAATAATATTTTTATTAATATATAAAGGGTGTTTTTTATAGAGTGATACAATTTTAAATCATAATAAAACATAGTAATATATTTTTGATATCAATGAAACGGTCTTTATTGGATAGAAAATTTCATGACATTAATGTTTAAATATGATTTCGGCCATGTGGCCGCCACGGCTGGCGCGTACAAGGCGCAATCTGGAACACCAATTTTCAACAACTACAGAAATTTTCCATAAAATGAAGAACAAAACCCCAGTTGCTGAGAACAGCGACGAATTGATTGATTAGGATTATCTTCATTGCTTTCCTGTATAGCGGCTACAGCTTCTTCAGTGCGCAACTGTACGGCGTCTCTCGGAATGCACATTATCAGTAACAGTAAATGTGGTCCGAAAACGATCTATTGTATTGACGAAGTGCACGATAAGTTTGACGAACAGAACCATTATTTTGATTAAAAATTTCCACAATTTGCACGCGTTGCTCTGGTCGATTTTTATTTGACATATGTCAAATAGAAATTTCATAACAGTTTGATTTAGATTTTGTTTTCCATTTTGTCTTATAAATACTTTTCTTGTTATCCAATGGATTTCTGATTGTATAAAGGTGTAGAAAAATAAAATAGATTCATATCGAATATAATTTATTTGTTGGTTTAGTTTTGTATGAGTTTCAAGGCCTACTATGCTTATTCTGTTGTGATTTTTGAAAATAGTTTGTAATTTACAAATTGTGAATTCTCAGATGGTTTTCAGAAGTATATGCATAAGATAAGAGGTTTTTAACTATTCAAAACTGTGGTTAAAGTCTACTGATGATTTGGTAAAGCACCAATGAAATGCTTGACCACCAACAAATAAAATTCGTCTATGGTTTTTGAAATATCCAGCATTGACTTTGGCTCATATCCACAAGTTTACCGTCTACTGAGTATTGGTTTCCTTTACAAACCACTATTTGGTGTATGCAGCAAATTTTTAATACAAAATGTAAAAAAAAATTATTTAAGTTTTGTTTTGCACCATTTAATACAATTACTTAGAAATATGCCTGCGAACAAAACAAAATTAAAGGTTATAGAAATGCTTCCAGAGGATTTTCCCTCTTATTCAGTGTTAGCATTAAAATGGATTTTAGAAAAGTCCCGTTTGATAAAATTAGAGTAATTCTGTATAGAAAGATTGAAGAGTACAATTTACAGTATAAAACATTTGCCAAAGGTGAAGAATTTCAAAACGCAATTTTACTTAAATCTGCATCAAGAAATTGTCTGGAAACGACGGAATTTGTTACAGCAAACATTAAAAATTTCGACCCCTTCAACCATTTCAAATGACAAAAAAAGTACTTAAAGACTTAATTATAATTCTTCCAAATAATGATAGAATTTATTTTGAACATTTACTTAAAATTTAATTTTTAAGTTTAAAATTTGAGGTCTTGATATTATTTATTTAAGAAACTAGAATACTGTTAACTAAAAAGACTGTTTTGTACCTATCTATTTCATTTTAATATTGAAATACTACTTTGTATCTCTTAAATATATGTAGTACATAATCACCCCTATCGTGGACAACAAGGGGAACTTTTGTTCACATGAAATTTTTATTCCACTCATAGGGAAAAATGGTATCGTGAATCTCCCGTGAGAAATTATTCCCGCTATCAGTTCTCAGTGAATGCAAAAAAAAAGAAGCCGAAAAAAACATGAAAAATCAAAGTTTTTGTGTTGAAAAATGTAAGTTTATGCAATAATTTAAAAAAAATTAAAAGGAATATGACTAAATATTTAGCAGTGAAATAATTTGAATACATTTTGAAAACCAGACAAAACAAATTAAAAATATTCTTAATCTTTAGAATTGGAGCAACAAGTTTTACAAAGACGCAGGCAATTGATTTGTTGCAAAAAATATAAGTTTCTGTCTTATTAAAGGGTCTTGCCACATAAATAAAATTTGCAAACTCTAATATTCGAATTATAATAGAAAATACTTACATTTTCTACTCTATTTCCCACCAAGAACTAAGTGAATAAATTAAAGGGAAAAGTGAAAAAACTCCCGGGGAATTTATTTTAGCGTGAAATCTTTCACAGGGAATATTTTCATGATTGCAATTTCAGGTTAGGTTAGGTTGGTTAGGTTAGAGGGCCGTTGTCCCTGGCGGGACAATCCACTTAGGTCCGTCAATTCGGTCCCTTTGTGATGCCCTTAAGCAGAGGACCTCCTAAGGGATGTCCTCCGCCGTTTCAAACCATCCTGTACCCCTGAGGAAGGATGATACCCCTGAAAGCTCCATATTTGCCAGGCTGTCTAAGTCTGACAGGAATCGGGAGCCCAGCGCCGCTGCCCTTACATTAGCAAGGGCAGGACACTGACACAGAAGATGGAGGACAGTTTCTTCCTCCTCTTCATCATTGCAGCTTCTGCAATAGTCGTTGTATATTAGACCCATCCTCCTCGCATGAGTCCCAAAGCTACAGTGTCCTGTCAGAACAGTCACCAGTTGACGCATGCGCGCCTTGTCAAACTTGAGAAGGTCGCGTGTTTTGCGCAAGTCGTAATGGGGCCACGTGGCTCTTGCCACGAGACAGTTAGCCACGCTTTCCCACCTAAGTTGAGCTAGTTTGAATGATTCGCTTTGAATCAGAAACTTGCATCGCGCTAATGGAATGCCAGTGAAGTGACTGATCATTGAACTGTTCAATTCAGTCCCTTGACTGGTAATCTCATCCGCAGTATGGTTGCCTGGACAACCAGAATGCCCCGGCACCCAAACCAGTGTCACCCTCGAATGTCTCGCTATCTCGTTGATAGACAGTCGGCATTCGACCACGGTTTTTGATGTACTGTACACACCACTAATAGAAGAGATGGCTGCCTTGCTATCGGTAACAATGAAGATATCATTCGATATCCTATAGTACCTTAGCCATCTCGCTGCCCGAGTAATAGCAGAGATTTCGGCTTGCAAGACAGTACAACCGTCCTGGAGCCGGAATGGAGATCTTACATTGAAGTTCTCCACATAGAAGCCTCCGCCCGTTCTTGTTCCCCTTTTGGATCCGTCAGTGAAAACTCTAACTGAATCCTCGGGAAAGGAAAGCCTGTCCACCTGTTATCTGTCAACGACAATGGAACGGAAAAGTCCACCAAAGAAGGGTCTTGGTACACAGTGGTCAATGTTGGCATGGATTTCCGAGTGCTCTCTCAAAATCCAAGCATGCCCATAGTCAGTCCTAGTCCATGGACATACTGTATTCAACCTGACCGCTGATAATAGAGCCAGTTGTCTGGCCAGAATGTCAACCGGGAGCCAATTTAGCATTGCAAAAATTGCTCCCGTTGGTGTAGATCGTAGTGCGCCTGTCATCAGTCTCGCTACGACCCGAAAGACTTTTTCGAAGGTCCTGCGATGAGCCTGCTTGTCCATCGCATTCCACCAAACCAATACCCCGTAAAAGAGTACTGGTTTAATAACAGCCTCAAGGATCCAATTGATCCCCTTAGGGTTGATACACCATTTGAGGCCTACTGCCTTTTTGCATGTATAAATAGCCACTAAGGCCCTTTCCGCTCTCGCCTGTATGTTCTGATTCCATGATAGCTTACTATCCAGAATCACACCCAGGTACTTGGCGGTTTTAGATAGTTTCAAGGAGGTGCCGTTAAGCTTTGGGTGTATAAAGCTATCGGTCTTGTACCTCCTAGTGTAGAGCACCAACTCAGTCTTGGTTGGGTTGATGCCGAGCCCACAGCTGACACTCCACCTACTCAGCAAAGCCAGCGCAGACTCCATACACTGAGATATGGTATCCAAGTGCTTACCCGATATCGCCACCGCTACGTCATCCGCGTACGCGACAGTCATAATCTGTATGCGTTCTAGACTTAGCAAAAGCGAATTAATGGTCAGGTTCCACAACAGAGGTGACAGAACACCCCCCTGTGGAGTGCCCCGATAGACTGCCCTATACTCGGTGACATCCCCAATCGAGGCTCTGACTACCCTGAAAGTTAGTAAGTTTCTAACAAACCGGCATAAATTGTCATCAATCCCTACTGCTACCATCCCATTGATGATGGAATCGGGGTTGACATAGTTGAAAGCACCCTCTATGTCCAGAAAAAACCCCATAGTAAATTCCCTATACTCAAGAGTTTTTTCTATGTGGCCCACCAGAGAATGTAGTGCCGTTTCCACAGATTTGCGTTTAGTGTAGGCGTGCTGTAATTTGGAGAGAAGCTCATTCGGAATGGTCATTCTCAGATGAATATCAATTACCCTTTCTAAAGTTTTGAGTAAAAAAGAAGTAAGACTTATCGGTCTGAAGTCTTTAGGCTTGGTGTGTGGTGACGTCTTACCCCCCTTCGGGATAAAGACAACCTTGCACGTACGCCAAAATATAGGTATATAAGCCCTCCTAAGGCATTCACTGTAAATTACCGTGAGCCAAGGTAGGACAATGTCCGCATTTCTCTGTAGATCCGCTGGAATTATTCCATCTGGTCCCGGAGATTTGAACGGATCGAAGCTGTGTACAGCCCAGCGGAGCCTATCCATATCCAATGGAGTTGTGACTGCGCCTGTCGTCAAGCTGCTATCGGCAGTGCCTGTTAAAGGTGCCGCCTGGCTGCCAGGAAAATGAATGTCGAGTAGTACGCTCAGCGTCTCTTGACTACTTATGGTCCAGCTACCACAGGGCTTCTGTATGTAGCTGGGTACAACCGGTGCGGTTGATAGCATCTTACGCAGCCTGTTGGTTTCAGATGAACCCTCCACATTACTGCAGAAAGCCCTCCAAGACCTCCTTTTTGCGTTTCTGACAAGATTCTTGAAGCGATTCAACGAGGTTTTGTATGTCGACCAGTTGCCTAATCGTTTAGCCTCGTTGAATAGCCTACGACATTCCTTTCGTGAATGTGCAATTTCCGGGCTCCACCATGGTGGTTTGGCCCTTCCTCTGCAAACCGTTGGTTTGCAAGCCACATTAGTGGCACAGCGAAACGATTCACTTAGAATCTCCACAGCAGAGTCAATGTCCCCAATATTTCTAATAGTTGGAGACGTCGATAAGGAGTTGCAGAGTACATTGTTCTGTAGCTCCCAGTCAGTCTTCTTTCTGTTAACTATAGGATTGAATCTACTTCCACCTAACCCTATGTTAAAGTCAATATAGCGATGATCGGATAGGGAGTAGTCATCCGCAACCCTCCAACCGCTAACCAGATTGGTGTGCTATGCACTAACCAATGTTACATCTAAAACCTCTCTACGGTTAGACACAATAAAAGTGGGTTCTGAACCCCTGTTGGCAATTTCAAGATTATTATTTAAAATGAAATCGAAGAGACACTCACCCCGCTCGTTAGTATCGCTACTACCCCGGGAGGTGTGGTGTGAATTGGCGTCAGCACTTATTATTATAGGCGTCCTCGTGCTTATCGCCCTGGACACAATGCCACGCACCTTGCCATTTGGTGGACTGCCCTCATGGTCATGCGCCATATAGCTCGAGACCAGCCAAACCGTACCGGACGGGGTCTCCAGAGTAGCTACTACAGTATCCCCATCACTGAAATCAGATAGGATAAAGATACGCAAAGAGTTTTTAGCCAAGATACAAGATCTAATATTACCTGTGTCTTTGGCAAACAATAGCTTATAGCTCTTAAGTGTCAGTCCATGCACCCGTCCTTGGTGGACCCAGGGTTCCTGGACCATAACCAGCTCCTCCTTCCTCTCTACCACCCGGAGGAGCATCGCAGCGGATGCTGCTTTAGAGTGGTGAAGGTTTATCTGCGTCACCTTCACCATCATGGAGCGCAATTACGGTGGTGTTGGCGTCCTCTTGGCTGGATTCCAAAAGGGCGTCAGTGTCAGTGAAGATTTTGTTGCCCTTCTTACGGATCGGTGCCAAAGATTCTTTGTTAAGAATCAGAACCACCTCCCTTCTAGACCTCTCGGGTGCATTCACCTTAGCTACCTTCCAGTCATGGATGGGTAGATCCGGGTTGCAGTCCTTAAGGATCTCAAGGATCTCCTTCGGGGAAGAAGGTTCAGCAGGAACTATGGTCAAGGCTCTATGTCTTCTGGGTATGTTTTCCAAGGAAACTACATCCAGCCTAGAGCCTTCCCACACCTCGCCAATAGCTTGGATGGCCTTCTTCCACAGAGACGCTGAGCGTTCACCGTGCAGGCCATCAATTTAACGCCGTGCTGGTGCCAGCCAGCATCAACACATTGAGGCGGCGATCCCGTATTCTCCTTGCGGATCTTCCAGAACACTCCCGCTAGTTTTTGATTAACCAAGTCCTACCTGGCATGGGAAATGACACCGTCTGACACATCCCTATCGATTATGACCCTTATGAGATTGCCTTTGGCGATCCCACTAGAGGTGCCTTTCGAAGGTATGTTCTTAGGACGTTTTGCCCTAGAAGCCCTAGCTGCATCGTTCCCCTCTTCCGAACGTTGCCGTTTAGGCGCCGCAACCGTGGCAGGTGCGGGGGAGGAGTTTATTTGCAGCCTCGACACATGAGCCTGTGCCCACTTTAGAGAGGCTGCCTGCTTTTCAGAAAGCTGGTCAGCCGGGATCGCACCGAGGTGCGAAATGGTTCTTAAGGCGGAGCGCCTCGCATCATTGGCCCTGCGTGAAGCATTTTTGCGCGAAGGATTATTGATGTTTTTGCCGGGATTGGCAGTGGGTGACGCAGTACTGTGGCTAGAAGTAATCCTCTTTGCCTTTTCCTGCGAAATGTGCGCTTTGGAGGCGACGGGTTTGGACGGCTTAGGCCTTTCCATTCCCTTTGCACCCGAAGAAGGGAGTTTTACCGGTAAGGACCTGAGCAGCTTTTGAGGTACTTGGAGCGAAAGACAGAGGTACCTCCCTGCTAGTGCTAGGGCAGCCACCCGTTGCCGGGTGTTTTGCCCCTTTCTCAACAGCAATCAGCCCGGTTAATCCAGGCTGATTGCCCACCACGTCAGTAGTCCGCAGACTGGTCGGGCCTGATGTGGATACCCGGCCAGCCTGAGCAGCAGTAGCTTTCGATTCACTGCGGCCTGCTACTTGCGCCGCGGGAATAGGGTCCCCGGAGATTATTAAGCCTCTAACCGGGTACGTGGGGCTTGGCTTTTTCTTCTTCATTTTTGGTTTGTTTGAGGTTGCATTTTATACCTACTGCCAGGTTAAAAAGCTGCCGACCCACCTGGATACAGACGCAGACCATCAGCCACCCCAAATGGGATACAGACGCTGATGGATTTGGACATGGTCCCTTGGACCGAAAAACGGACTGACTCGATAGCCGCCCCATGGGGAAAAACAGACGCTATCGAGTCCGGGAAGGGTGGTTCTTGGACGGTACTTAGTTGTTGGCCACTCTGGCATGGGTGACCCTACCAGGGGCTACTGATAACAGCTGCCCAAGCTAGTACAGACCGGTCAACTAGACCTAAGCCTCCACATCGCGACAAGATGACCACCCAGCGTCGAGGATTGCAATTTTAGGGAAAAGGGAAAATTTTCGAGGGAAAAATTATTCAAGATAGGGGTGAATATGTACTACATACATTATATTAATATATTTCAAACATACAAATAACTCATAACAGTAGGACTGTTTTTTATGTTTGTATAAAATAAGTTAAAATAAAATACCAAATTTATGGTTTAAAGTTTTTGAAATACTACTTTGTACCTTATAAATGTACATTAATATATTTTAAATAACAAATTAACTCATAGTAGTACAACTGTTTTTTATGTTTTTACGTTTTTATCAAATAAATTAAAATATGTAGAATACCAAATTTCCACAACTAGACAGTTTTTTTCATTAATAATATCTTTTACAATGATATACACATGTGCTCAGTCTTCGTTTCCACAAAAATTCAAAAATCTATTCTATTGATATGCAGCAAAAAAAACAACTGTTGAAAAAAACGTTTGATATGCAGCACAAAACAAGATTTTTCATTTCCAGAAACAGGGTACTAACTTTTGGTTAAATGCATGAAAGTTCATAAAAATATAAATTTTTGATCAGACCATATGCCGGTAGCAGTGGTGAAAATATAAAAAAAAAATTCTTTATGTAAACCTTCTTTGTCGTTTTTTTCCATTCTATTCACTTTTCAAACTCATGAGTTTGTCTTCATTGCCCTTAGTTAAGGCAGAATAATTATTTTGTACGTTCTGCTCTGTGATGAATCAGCTGTTTTGTTTCTCCTCAATTAAATAGCAAGTGAGTTTATTTGTTACTTTTACTTTTGGTTCAACGTTAAATGACAACAAAAAATGTGTGGTATGTATTGTGGAAGTGCTGATGAGTGGTCTGATGAAATAGTTTTTTAAAACATGCCGCATTTTGTTGAACATTTTCATTTATATTTATTATTTTGATTATTTATTTATTTCTTTATTACATAAAAATTATTTCTCACAACATTTTTACTTTGAATATATATATGTAGTTTACTTTTCGAAACAGCTGATCTCTTGCTCAGAAAAAGTAATTATAAAATATTTCTACGGAAAAGAACGACACAGAAAGTAAAGGCTAATGAATGATACTGAAAACATACAACATTGCTAATATATCTTATGTGAAGACTTGAACGTTTCTATATTGAGAATATCAAAATTTATGATCGCTTATTGTTTTTTTATTTAGTTGGGTTTCATTCAAAGCCCGATGAAACATGGGAATATGTAACCAATACTACTTCTTTTGTATATTAATGAACTGTCAAACGTGGTAAGTGCATATGTTGAACTGCCAATCTCAACAATAAGAAGGTGCTGAATAGCGAGCATTTCACTTATCGCTCCTTTATTACAACATAGTCATATCTCAAAAAAAATCAAAATATTTTGTTATTCAAACAAAACTGCTCTTTCTGTACATTGAAAGCAAAAGTTCAGCATTATATCTTAAGCTGAACCAAAGTTCTAATATAACATATTTTACACAATTGTAGCTGAAAGCACACAGTTTAAAAAACTTTTATCCCATTTTTCTAATTTTGATGTTTTTTGAAATATGACAATATTGCAATAAAGGAGCGATATGTGTTTTGTACACTATTTGCTGTAACGAATTTTTACATATTTATTATTTCCATATTTTTTCACATTATGCATTATTTGATTAATGTCGAACTGTTAACATAAAAATATTTCATCTATTTAATATTGTTTAATATTATTATCTATATAATTAAATAAATTTTTCAAAAGGTATCTACATATTTAACTATTTTGATACACGATAAACGTTTTTTCTTTTCTGTACGAAAACTGAAGTGAACTTGCATTTATTGTTAGAACCCTAAACTAATTATTTTTGTAGGTTGTTAGCTGTGTGTTGCAAAAAATTTTTGTATTGATATTTTCTACAATATATTTGTTGCTTGTGTAGATAAAAAAAGAAATTAATCTATACTGTTTTCTCTTTCTATATATTATTTAATTGTTTGTTTTTTTCTCACTCAAGTATAAATTATTACAAATCGAAACAAAAATTGAAAAATCATCACCATCTTCAAACTATAGTTACACAAACTCCACCAACGTAAGTTAAAAAAGCTATTGCAGTGTATACATAAATGTATCTTTTAATTAATCGTAGATATGTAAAAAATACCTCCGCTGTATAAGAAGCTTTAATTTTAATTTTCCAAACAAAATTATAGACGTGGACACATTGAAATATTAATTCAGAAAAATTTCGGTTTTACTTCTTTAACAAATAGAAAATTAAAAGGAATTTTTTTTTCTAAATTACGTTTAGAACTTGGTCGGTTGCTATGCAATTTAATGTTTTACGATCTAAAGGAAATGTAATGTAACATCGATTCTTTTTCAATATTGCAAGAAAAGAGACAATAATTTATACTATATTTAGTGTACCTGCACATTTATAAAAAGTATTACAATCAGTTTTTAATTAAAATCTGCCATAACGTGCCTTTATATGGTGTTCAGACATGCATTTTTAATTCAGTCAATATTCACTTTATTGACTCATGCACAAAATTTAGTCAATTCAATTATCGTATGACATGTAAAAGAAAAACATTTTTTATATTCATGAGTACCTCAAGCTCAAATCTGGTATCATTTCTGTTGATTTTCTTTTAATACTGCCTTTAACATGGCTCGGACAAAGTTTCTTTTCTTCTCCTGTAAAGTAACAAAAATTGAGTTACTCTTTTTTTATATTAATCCATCGATTTATACTTATTGAATTTAGTTAATATATAAATATACTTTATTAATCGGTTAACCCACAACCTCAGTTAAATAATTGAGCGATAAAAAGATTGAAGCAAAAGCCCGATTAAATGAATATCATACTGAAATATGATTTGATAATTGTGAATAACATAAAATGATCATATATACGTTTTCGACACTAGTTTCTAACATGAACAATAATATGTGCTTGGTATATGTAGCTAAAACTGAGAAAACGAACTGAAGGCAGACATTCAGCATCACAAATATTCAAACGACAAAACATCAAACCATTACTCTTAGAGTATACTTTTTCATCCATATATCAGCTTTGTATAAGAACCGAATGACTGATATCGGAAAGTTAAGGAATGTCATCAATACCCTAAATTATTGTTTTTGTTGTCGTTGTTTCTTTAGCTTCAACAGCTACAGTTAGAATTGGAAAAAAATCATGCAAAGTGGTGTCATTATTACAAATTCACGTTAGTTAATAGTATGATTTTGTGAGATGCTTAAAAAGTGTCCTAATAATGAGAGATTATTGAATTCTAGCTTTAAATTTGGTATTTATTAAACTTTCTATTCAATTAAGTAAAAGTTTGAAATATCATCTTTAGTTATTCTAAGAAATTTTAGGTAATAATGACCTGCATTAGGCCCTAGTCAAATTCGCATAGGAACTAGCTAAAACCTCCATTTTGGAAAATTATAATCAAAATTAAAAGATTGAAGTGTTAAACAACAATTCTTAAATACAGATATAAATTTAATCAAAAATATAATATCTAACTGATACAATTTTTAAAAAACCGTCACTTAAACTAACTTGCGTATATACATACACAGCTGATACTTGAAGTATAGAGAATAACTTGACATTTAACTGATTTAACTGAAAAAATCTAAATTTGTTCTGGTCGTTATAGCGCGAAATGGAATAGCAGTCGTATGGTATATTGCAATTTGAGATGTGTAAAGGACGTGAATTTTTCGTGTCACGCGGGATCCATGCGTGAATCTTGATTACAAATTATTAAAATAATGTGTGTGCGTGAGCGTGATTCAAAAATTTAGAACCGTGCGTGATTTTTTAATACGTATAATATCCACTCTCTCTCGAATTTTTAATACTAAAGCATGTGATTAAAAATTAGGTGTTCGCGAGCATGCGAGATCGTGAGCACTTTAAATCTTGCCGTGCGTAAAAAATTTGAGTTCCGTGATCGTGAGATTAATTTTACTCACACGCACATCTCTATTTTCAATATAGCAAAAGTAAATGCCAAAGATAAAAATTTTCTATATCTCAAGTTACTGTTGTTATACTTAGTTTAACTTCACGGCGAAGAGTTAATTTTTAGCCTCAAGAGTTGCATTGATATTATTAGTGCTTCGTATATCATGCACCTCGTACTATTTTATATGTTGATAATTTCCTTACTATTTTATAAATTTCAAGATTGAATAATTTTGAAATAATAATTTTTACAGGCATTTTGTAATAATATTTGATATATTTTGAATTGAGGAAGAAAAATCATATACATGTATGTAGGTTAGGTTCGGTTTGTGTTAAAGGGTTCCCCCAAACTAGTGAGTGCACTTGAAACACATTATATCTGTGTCATGCCTAGAAAGTTACCTACTACTCGGCTGAAACTTTGGTAGTACAGTTGATGAAAACCCCTGCAGCTTTTTTCAAGTGCTAGAATCTGTATGCTCTTACTTCTGTTAAGTGAGGGTCATAGACTTTTCGACAAAGGTAATTATTTCTTGCAGATTGTTAGGTACATAATTGTATATATTATTATTGTATTCTGATATTTTTAAGCTTAAGGTCTCTTTATTTTAGTTTAATTTTTAATTTCATTATTTCGTCACTCCTTTGTGTGACTTCTTCAGGAAATTAATAAAATATCAGAATACAATAATAATTAAAAAGAGGTCAAGAAACCAGAAGAATTTAATTGTATATACATATTTGTTTCGTTGGTGCATTTTTTAATTTATCAGTAGGCCACTCATATAGAATTAAATTTCTTTTTTCCTGTTTGAGTTCGAAGAGTTATTTCCAATCTAAGTTGCATACGATTTCAAATTGAAATCGTGTCAGTACTAACGGGTCAAAGATTACACATAAGCTTTTCATATTGGACAGTGATTAAAAACAATATGTTTTCCTTTACCCGTATTAATTATGCTTGATTTTATAAATACCTCAGAAAAATTTAATTGGCTTGAAATTAGTCAGTTCACATGAATCAGTTAGTGCGAACACTAATGAAGAAGACAGGAGAAGTGAAATAAAATCCAGCGGATGTTATCTTTGCACGTCGGTGCTCTACTTATGTCACATTTTAATCTTATTTTTAGGGACTTTTAAACTTAAACACTTGTGTATGTTGGCGTACAGTAAGTTTTTAACGAATTCCGTATACATACATACATATATCGAAATCAAATACATTTAAAATGTGCCCACTATGCAAAACACAATTTTTTAATTTTTCGACATATATACACGAATGTCTGCATATAATGAAAATTCACAGGTACATTGGAAGAATATTTGTTCATCTTTCATTAAAATAACGATTAGTGGAATATGAGACAAAGCAAAAATACAGAATTAATTTTCGATAGCTTAGTTCTTTATACTAATGTTTTTTATTTATTTTTATGTAGTCCCACATATCAACATACAGCAATTATTTTTTTTAATAATTTTTTTACATCCAATATGTTTGAAATTGATTTATCGTGAAATTCCGCATTAAACCCTTTGCAGGCACTTTTGACGGATTCGTATTCACAGCGTGATACCAAAGTACATGAAAATGGAAAAGTGAGTAGAAGTTTTTTTGAGATTTTTCATCCATATACTTATGTGAAAAACAATTATTAATAAGAAAATGTAACTATTCAATTAGCCAGACACAAAGCAATTATTTTATTCAATAATGCAAAGAAATTTCCCTCTTTTAAATTAAAGTTATATGCATATAACATACCTTTACACACATACATACACGAAAACTCTTTATCATTTTACTTAAAAATTATATATATATATATCCTAACCTTCAACAGTAAAGGAGCTAAGTTAGTATATTTTGAAACTCCTGTTTTCGATGAGGTACAATTGAGTCAACAAAAATAAATCGTTTGCAGGAAAACAAATATAAATACATTTTGCTAGCTATGGCTTTTCAATAATATCAATGAAAAAGTGTTGACAGACCTTCAAATGTGAAAACTCGGAATAAACAATAAAAGAGTGATTGAAAAAATATTGAGAGCAAAACATTTTATCAATTATATATCCTTCTGCAAAATTTAACTCCATTACGAATGAAGGTAACGATGTAATCATGGTACAATAAACAGTTATATGCATCAGCACAGGTGATAGTGAACAGATTGTCAAAATTTGTGGAATTCGCCGCAATTTTATGTTTTCTTTTTACTAACTGTTTTGGTTGTTTGAAATTTTTAAAATAAAATTTAAATTTTTAAAATAAAAGAATTTTATCAACATATGTACATACTTTCTGTCCATTGGGTTAAAAAATATTAATTTAAACAATATATTAATAATATAATATAAACATACCGGTGTGGTTTTTGTGAAAATATAAAAATGAGATTTTGTACTGTTTGTTTAAAAAAAGAATAACCCGGTTATGGGACATTTTTTTACGTTCCTAAAGAGGAAGACAGAAGAGAATGCTGAGCCTAAAGTTGAAAACACTAAACAATTTATCAATTGCTAAACAAAAACTGCACTTTCTTGATATTTCTTCACCTACCTCATACAACAAGCTTGCAGGCGTACGTCTTAGTTTTATACATTTATTTATCTTGTGGACATACACCTCATTCCCATTTATTTTTTTTATTTTAAAATTTAATGTTTATCACAACAATCAATAAATCTAATTTAGTTTACATAACATTATAAAATAATATTTAACACTGTGTTTCACAAAAAAGTAGTTTTGTTGTAATGAATTCGCTTTGCATATACTTTGATAATTGTACCATGGATGTAATATATATATATATATATATATATATATATATATATATATGTATATATATATATATGTATATATATGTATATATATATATATATATGTATATATATATATATATATATATATATGTGTATGTATATATAAATATATGTATATATATATATATATATATATATATATATATGTCAAATAAAAATTTCATAACAGTATATACATATGTATATATACATATACATATGTATATATATATATATATATTTATATGTCAAATAAAAATTAAATAACAGTATATATGTATATATATATATATATATATATATATATATAAATATATATATATATATATATATATATATATATATATATATATATATATATATATATATACTATGTATATATATATATATATATATATATATATATATATATATATATATCTATATATATATGTATTGGACATCTGTAGATTGATCACTCATATTATGGTATATGAGAGTAATAATTCAGTTTGTAGTTTAAACATAAAAAATTAACCACCGCAACTGCAGTGCAATTAATTATTCAACCAAAATTTAAGTCGTCAAGGACGAAGTTGATATTTTCTTCTAAAAATTTGTATACGTCATCATTCTGTCTCACGGCTAAAAAGCTCCAAAAATTCATTTTAGATTGTGTACTACTTTATGACTTTTACTTATGAATAAAATACTTATAACTATTCAACTGAATATTGAATGTTATTTTGTATGCATTTGTATCACCCACCATTTATTTCAGGTTAATATCACTGCCGGAGCGGAAGAACCACCCTCCAAAGTTAGTTTACTGTAATAATATTCCATCATATCTTATTGACTATTTCGCTTTATTTTCAATTTACCTATGGTTAATCTAAGTAGCATTTTATCAGTTTGATTTATTCAAATATAGCTGAATCTTAATTGACATTTTTAGTTCTATTGTTTATTGTTTGTGTGCAGCCTGAAATGAAATATGTATATATTGTTTTGCATAGATATTTATTTTAGAAGTATGTATGTACTATACAATTTTAGTTATTGAATACACCAAAGAAATCATAAATGTATTTGTATTGTTTTTCCACAATTCATATACTTTAAATAATCCATTTTTACATTGTATCATAAGGGCAAATGTTATAAAAAGCTTTTTGCATTTGATTACTACTTTTTGTTTGTATTCAACCAAATTTTTGTTCTATAATATACCCATAACCCGTTACTACAACGTAAATGGACTATTTAAAGTTATTTATGTGGAATTAGACTCAAAAATTCATATACACGATTAAAGAGTAAAAAAACATATTAGTGTGCATACATGAATTTTTTTATGGTAACGTAAATATTAATAGATTTGGAATAGAAACCACATAGTCCACGGAGCAATTAAAATAACGTATTATTTAATACACAACATATACAAACACCGTATTAACGGGTATACATAGATACGTCCAACATCTTACATATAAAACGGGATTTCTTTCGATATAAAAAACTGGAATATGTTTGTCGTTTTAATAATAATTGATGTTAAGGTACTCCTATAGTAATAGACCTTTATGGTAATATAAATCGGTGCCCCCAAGTCATAAAACTGATTACTATTGTGGACGATGAATGGCATATATGTATATAATGAATAGCATTACCTTTTATGCCTGTACTATTGCGCCGATTTTGAAAACATATATTGTTTTAAAGAACTTTTTGGCACTAATGTGCGCAATCTTAATTTTACTGCGATCGGTTTTGTACTTAAGAACTAATACAACTTTAAAATTATTACGGGCAACATTCAAGAAAACACTTCTTTTCTTATTAGATGCAAACAAAAACAAAAATGTTTGTTGTATGTGTTTTAACAAAAATAAAATCTCCCTCTAATTATAAGCAGTTCGAAGCGTGGCATTTTTTATAAATAACACTTTTTTCGTATTTCTTCGTTCACGATATCTCACGAACGCATCGAGTTTAACCCGTCTATCCACTCCTTTGTACTTTCGACTCAACGCACTGCATATGCAGGTGTCATCCCCTGAATGCTGATCCTATTAAAAAAATGCTCAGTGCGGATAAAAAAAAAAAAAAGGATGCTTTTTTATATATTCCAACAAGAAAGTTTGAGGTTACGATATCTTGTTAAAGCTTGATACATTGAGTAAATTAGAATTAACAGCTATTACAACACATTTTTTAATAGTAAACAAGACATAGGCTACATTATATGATCTAGTAATACCCCTTGGTATTATCGTATTTAACTGAATATAAATCGTGGCAAAAATTTTTTAAGCACGCGTTACAAAAATTAGATGGCACCCAAACCGGTCAAACTTAGTTTGCTTAAACCAAATTTGCTACAACCTGAAATAATATAATCTAACCGGCTAAGGCGTCTAATAATTAACCCAGTTAGTATATATAACAGGTTAAACTCGCTGAGCTGGATGGTTAACAAGTTAATTTCTTAGCCAGCCTGGACACTCGAAGTGTACACCACAAATGAGAATGTTTGAATTTTGGAATTGTTGAGTCTTGTAATTTTTCTACTGTGAAAAAAATTACTGACCAAAAAAAAATTTAAAACAAAATATAAAGTCGATTCTCCCATTCTTCAAATAAAATAAAAACTACTTAAAATAAAAGGACTATTTAAATATTAATACTCAGTTTTTTATAGTCACCGTAGCTAGCGAGTGGTAGGTACATATCCATAGATATTTCACATGCACATATATTGACGTTTTTGGTAATAACTGCATGGTACAAACTTTGACTACATTTGATTTTTAGCTTACAATTTATTATAAATATTGATTTATTTTTATTGACCTTATCAGTTTATTGTAATATTAATCAAGCTTATGGTCTTTTTTATAAAATGTGATTTCTTATAATTTTTATTCAATATTTCGTTAACAGCTTGTTAACATCTTCAGAAAATAAAAATTAGCAAGCTTGATTACTACACATTGGTCTACAAGTTAATAATGTCGATTTGGACAACATATGGCATAACTATCACATTTGGTTTGTGTCAATAATAACAAATATGGAGGGCAAACATCTGTCATTATAATTCAGTATTCGATAGACGCCAAAGTATAAACACACATTTTTTCAATCGCTATAATAATGTCGAATTTTGTGCCTAAAAAGGATGTTTTGCGGGGAAGTCTCATAACCGTTCTTCATTTGAAGAAAACGTCTGCTGAAAGTTATCGATTGTTGGTAGAAGCTTACGGTCAACATGCACCAACTCAAAAAACTTGCAAACGATGGTTCGCGAGATTCAAAAGTGATGATTTCGACACAGAAGACAAGGAAAGTAGTGGTCAGCCGAAAACGTTTGAAGATGAGTTGGAAGCATTACTCGACGGAGATTGTTGTCAAACGCAAGAAGAAATTGGACTATCATTGGAAGTAATTTTTCTACGTTTAAGAGCATTGGGATTCATTCAAAAGCAAGGAAATGGGATCCCATATGAATTGAAGCAGAGAAACGCTGATAGGCGATTTTGCATGTCGGAAATGATGCTTGAACGCTACAAAACGAAGTAATTTTTGCATCGTATTGTTACTGGTGATGAAAAATTGATACATTACGATAACCCCAAGCGCAAAAAGTCATATGTAAAGCCCGGCGAACCAGCCAAATCAACGGCGAAGCCGAATATCCACGACGCCAAGTTAATGCTCTGTAGTTTTTGGTACTAGAAGGGTGTTTTGTATTATGAGCTGTTGAAATCGGGTCAGACGATCACAGCGGACCTGTACTGAAGACAATTGATTCGTTTGAAGAGAGAAATCAACGAAAAACGACCAGACACGAGCCCATAATCTTCCAACATGACAACGTTCGGCCACATGTTGCAAGGCCGGTCAAAAACTATTTGGAAAACAGTGGATGGGAAATTTTGGCTTACCCACTTTATAGCAAAGACCTTGCTTCTTCTGACTTCCATTTGTTTCGATCGATGCAGAACGCCCTTACTGGAATACGTTTCACTTCAGAACAGAATATCAGAAATTGGCCTGATTCCTTCTTTACCCCTAAACCGGAGCAGTTCTTTTGGCGCGGAATCCATATGCTACCAGAAAGATGGGAAAAAGTAGTGGCTAATGATAGACAATACTTTGAATAATGTATCAACTCATTTTGTTGTTATAATAAATGCATTTTTCATGCAAAAAAATCGACACTATTAACTTGTAGATCATAAATATTTAAGCTAGTTTGAACTATTTTTACAAAACTCATGTACCGCACTTTTTATTAAATAATGAGATTTATTTTTATTCCGATTTCTAGTTTGAAAGAAATTTTAATAGACTCTGATGTAAGTATGTCATTCTGTTAGTTAACAAAGCACTAGTGTTCAGCCACACATAATATGGCACTATAATGCACATGTCTCACGAGAAATTATGTGCAATATATATCGGTTATTCTTTTAGCTGCAAGAGAATTATCGATATCAACTATTGTTTGACACCTGAGAATGTCATACCTTGCTGACGTTCTGTTCAGTAATATATGGCTTTCTAATTGGGGAAATCTAAAATTAATAAGTAGATCTGTTCATGAGCGCTTTTATCAAAGAATTAGATATATTTCTTTATGAATATCATTTTTAAAATTTACTATTTACTGTTTGGAGCAATTTACTAGCTGATGGTATCACCTGTCCTCATTTCATTTGAAATCAGCAAGGACTGCCGCTATCGAGCCATGGAACATCAAGGACGTTTGTTTCAAACAAAATGGCACAACTTGCCATACAACGCACTTAAAAACTGACTTATAGCAGAATCAGTTTGCTGTTTCCATAAGATGTCCACGTGCGATCGCACTCCGACAAACCAACAGCTCTGGAGGCTCTTGATGCCTTATGGATAGATCTATTGGGAAAAGTAGTCAAAAACTGGACTGATCCAATGGATCACGTAACTCATTACCGTGGCAAATCTATGAAAGAAATAATATTAAATATTAAATATTAATTAAATATTAATAAATACGGTTCACACTGGACTAAGATACAGGCTAATAACTAAACCAAGGTGGAAAAAATTATAAAAGTTGAGTTTTTATGACATATATTTAGTATCTAGATACGTTCAGTTTATATTGGTATGTTCAAAAAAGCTGTTCAGCTTTACCGTGGCTACAATTTTTAAAAATATAGTGTACGAAAAATCAGGATTTCCTAAGTTATGATAAAAAAAATTTAAAAAACAACTTTTTTTTCTTCATTTTAAAAAAACTCTAGGATAAAACACATTTTTGTCTTAAAATTTTAGCAAAAAAAATATTTGACCTGCTCTCGGCTACACTTTTGCCGAACATAGATAAGCGATATTTTTAAGAGCTGGTTAGCTATTTGGCGAAAACTGATGACACCTATTTTTGGGCATCAAGGTAATATTGGGAAACTTTGAATGCCTATAAAAACAAAACGGTCACCAATTTGACCAAGCTGAGTATAGGATTTTACTACAATTTGATAGTAGAATCGAAGCCATATAGTCATGACCTTGCACTTTTCAAAAGGTCTTCATATCTGGTATAGTGTTATCGTTTAAATTCTCATGCAGCTTAAAAACATATCCGATACAATTCAAATAGTCGACTTTTAAAATACTTTGCATGCGGATTTTCTACTCAAGTCGATTGTTTGTTTGCTAAAAACAGCACATAAATATCATAAAATACATGGGTATTTGCGTTCGAAGCCCAGTATTGGCGCTACCTATAATTCAAGTGTGGAAGTTTGCATTTGGATCTACATATACGGTAAAATAATCGTTTATAGTTTTTCGTCATTTAAAATGTCGAAAGTTCCTTGAACAAACAATTGTCAGAACAATTACTGTTTTAGCTTTCGGAAAAAATTTATCAGTTCTAGTGAACGGGAATTATGATTTCACATTGCATTCGAAATAAATTAAAATTAAATATTTGTTGTTAACTATTTTGTTTTACTACAGTCAAAAACTAAATATGAGTATGTTTTAAATTAAACTGGTAGCAGCTGCAACTATTAAAGTATATAAACGAACATGGGGGTCAATTCTGGTTCTGTGAAAACGTGAAATGAAAAAAAACTTTTCATTTTCGTTTTCATAACAACTTTTCATAACACTTTTCACATTTACACAAAATGCGATTCCCGTTCATGTTATGAAAAACTGTTTCATTCCAGTTGTATCCATGAAAATACTGTAACCATGCTATATAACTTTCAATGTCACTTACAGAGGGCGAAGTTTAAAAGTTTCGAGTGCGGCGTTAGGCCGCATACACAATTTTGTAATTTCTTGAGCCGCCGCCTTAATGTTCATCTACTGTTGGTTGAGTTTTTGAATATGTTAAACATTTTGTGTCTAACTTAGTTATTATTAAACAAATATTAGCAAAAAAATATAAAACACTAAGTATAATTGCAACTATTAGTATTAATACATTGCAAAGGGAAGCTATTTTCATACACATATTTAACAATAAAACATATGTAACCATTGTTACAAACGCGCGTACATGTAAATATATATATATATATATATATATATATATATATATATATATATATATATATATATATATAAATATATATAGGTATATATACATACATATATATATATATATATATGTATATATATATATATATATATATATATATATAGGTATATATACATACATATATATATATATATATATATATATATATATATATATTATATATATATCTATATATATATACATATATATATATATATATATATATATATATATATATATATATATGTATATATATATGTATATATATATATATATATATATATATATATATATATATATATATATATATGTATATATATGTATATATATATATATATGTATATATATATATATATATATATATATGTATTTTAGAATGATTGAGCTCGAGGTCGTTTTTGTAAAAATCGTTATAATTTTTCTATTTTATTCGATATTTCGTCAACAATTTGTTGACATCATCAGGAATAAGAATCGAAAATTAAAATTTTCTGTATAAATTGGTTTTGAAATATGACAAAAATTTTTTCGAATATATCTATGTTTTCAAAAATATTAACATAAAAACAAAAGCATATATACAGGCTTGTATATATCTATACATGTATACATCAATACATACATGAACGTATACATATATGCATACATGAACATACACAACTACATACAAACATATATGCACACACATAGAGAGAGATACAAACACATATGCATGTACATACACATATGCACATACACACACATATATATGAATACATATATATATATATAAATAACTAACATAATTACAAATTAATATATTAACATATATACAAATTTACATACATATGTATACAACTAAACATTTACAATATCTTTTTTTTTTTTTTTTTTTTTTTTTTTTTTTTTTTCTCATATTCTTTATTTACAATCTATCCCGTTGGGGATAATAAGCAAATTTGATGATTTACAATATCTAAACTATTCAATCAACATTACAACAAGGATAAGAATTGATTACAGAATAGTGTATATAAATAACATATAAAAATAATGATATGATATAAATATATATACACATGCGCATGCATACACATACACATATATACATATACACATATACATGTATACACGCATACACACACATACATACATACACATAAATACATACATACATACATAGGAATAAATTCTTTAACCAATTAACATAAATAAACAAAATTTTTTTTTTTTTTTTTTTATATAAAAAATTCAAATTTTACTAACTAAATACCTATAATTCTGTGCTAATTTTTCTGTGTCTGCCTTAAAATTTATTCTTTGTGATAAAGGTGTGCGAATTATTTCTAACATTTCTAACATTAAGCGCCGATTATAATTGTTATCTGTGTTTAATATTGTAACATTTTCAAAATCTGCAAAATGATATAATTCAGAACTATGAGAACATAAAGCAGTTTTTTGTGAATTCATGTGTCTATATTTTTGATCTGACTTATGACCTGTTATCCTAGTCTTTAATTTATTTTTAGTTGTACCAATATATATCTTATTACAATTTTCCTGACTATTCCCCTTGCAAGGTATTTTATAAATTACATTAGACCTATCCCACTTATCAATCTTATCTTTTGTTTTGCTAAATAGTCTTTTCATTGTATTATATGTCTTGTGAGCTATTCTATATTTCTCTGAATCGTAAATTTTAGATTTTACTAATCTTTCTGATATTCCAGATATATAAGTCAATGACTTATATGTCTTTTGCTGTGTAGTATTATTTATATTACCATTACCATTACCATTATTATTATTGTTGTTATTATTATTATTATTATTATTATTATTATTATTATTATATGTATTGTTGTTAATATTGTTGTTATTATTATTATTGTTATTTGTTCTTCTATCTCTATATTGATATATTAATTTAATTATTAAACTCTTTGGGAAATTATTATATTCTAAAATGTCTTTAATTTTATTTATATTATTTTTATGAAATACCTTATCACTAATATTTAAAACTCTTTCTATGAAATTCCTAGCCGTATTGATAATAATATGTCTTCTATGCTTAGAATAATAATTAATCATTCTGCCTGAGGCTGTAGGTTTCTGGTACCAATTTATTAATAATCTATTTCCTTTTCTAATAATTAATGTGTCTAAGTAAGGAAGTTTATTATCAAACTCTTTCTCAATAGTAAACTTTATATTAGAATTAAATTTGTTTAGTTCTGTTAACATATCATCAATTCCAGATGTAGGAATAATGCAAAACAAATCATCTACATATTTTGTCATTATTCTGGGTTTAAGATCAACTTTTTGAATTGCTCTATGTAATAATTCTTCCATTACAATATCTGCTATAATTGGTGATGCTGGTGATCCCATTGGAAGACCTTTTTGTTGTATATATATTTTGTTATTATATTGGAAATATCTATTATCATCTATACAAAATTTTAACATACGTAAAAATAAAGTTTTATTTATGTTAGTATATACTTTGATTGTATCCCATTTTTCTTTTATTGTATTTATTGCAAAAGATATAGGTATACTAGGAAATAGAGAAACCACATCAAAAGAAATTAAACTCTCATTATTAGATATATTCTGATCTCTGATTCTATCTACAAATTCCATTGAATTTTTAATGTTAAAAGTAGAATCTTTCGTAATATTTTTTAAAATATTTGTAATAAATCTGCACAATTCATATGAAGGAGAGTTAATAAAAGAACATATGGGTCTCAATGGAGCTACCGAAATATTTGTCTTAAGTTTATTCTTCTCACTACAATTGATAATATGTTTTTTAAACAATTCCTCAACTATTTCATTGTTGATGTTTTGAAATTTGGTCGTAGGGTCTCTATTAATTATATTATAATTCGTTCGATCTCCTACAATATTATTCATCCTAGAATCATAATCATGTTTATTAATCGCTACAGTAGCATTACCTTTATCTGCATCTATAATAAGTATATTATTATTTTTCTTTAAGAAAAGATCAGCTTTCCTTGCTTTGTTTAATATAAACTTATCTCTATTTGTTAATATTATTTTATTTAAATTGTTATCAATAATTGAAGTTAGTCTATTTCTAGCAATTTCTTGTTCTTCTCTTCCATTAATAGTTCGTACTAAATCTTCTCCCTCTGAAATCATTTTTAAAATAGGAATGTTACCTTTTTTAACAGGTAAAGCATGTTTTTGTCCAAGTGAAAGTATCCACTGAATGTCTTTAGGAATGTCTATATTAGTAGTATTGACAAACCACTTCTTATTAAATTTTATATCTAATTCTTTTAACTGTATTTCTTCTAGTTTCTCAAATTTATTTCTATGTATTATATTTACCTTTTTCCTATATGAATTAGTCAGATTTTCTTCATAATACAAGAATTCAACAAACTCCTCTAAAGTAAAATATCCTTCTAAGTCCTTCATAATTATATCCTTTTTCCTTTGAAAATGCTTCAATAATTCATGTTTTTCCTTAATAGCTAATCTTAAAATTTTGTTGTGCAAGTCCTGCGTATATTTGGAAATTGATTGTTGGATATCCAGTAATCGGTCTTTGTTGAATATATTTAGGACATTCTTTGTCGAATATCTTATGAAATTTGGGATAATTCCAGCATTTCTACATCTTACCAAAAAAGTTATTGAGGATTTGGCCTGAACAATTTTATTTCTAATACCCTTCAGTTGATTGATGCATCTCCTTGTTTGGCTATTTTTCTTAAAACTTCTGTAGTCCATAATTGACGTGCTCTCTTTTTATAATTGTTGTTTGCTTTTATTGACCTTTTCTTATATATGTATTTTAGAATGATTGAGCTCGAGGTCGTTTTTGTAAAAATCGTTATAATTTTTCTATTTTATTCGATATTTCGTCAACAATTTGTTGACATCATCAGGAATAACAATCGAAAATTAAAATTTTCTGTATAAATTGGTTTTGAAATATGACAAAAATTTTTTCGAATATATCTATGTTTTCAAAAATATTAACATAAAAACAAAAGCATATATACAGGCTTGTATATATCTATACATGTATACATCAATACATACATGAACGTATACATATATGCATACATGAACATACACAACTACATACAAACATATATGCACACACATAGAGAGAGATACAAACACATATGCATGTACATACACATATGCACATACACACACATATATATGAATACATATATATATAAAAAACTAACATAATTACAAATTAATATATTAACATATATACAAATTTACATACATATGTATACAACTAAACATTTACAATATCTAAACTATTCAATCAACATTACAACAAGGATAAGAATTGATTACAGAATAGTGTATATAAATAACATATAAAAATAATGATATGATATAAATATATATACACATGCGCATGCATACACATACACATATATACATATACACATATACATGTATACACGCATACACACACATACATACATACACATAAATACATACATACATACATAGGAATAAATTCTTTAACCAATTAACATAAATAAACAAATTTTTTTTTTATTTTTATATAAAAAATTCAAATATTACTAACTAAATACCTATAATTCTGTGCTAATTTTTCTGTGTCTGCCTTAAAATTTATTCTTTGTGATAAAGGTGTGCGAATTATTTCTAACATTTCTAACATTAAACGCCGATTATAATTGTTATCTGTGTTTAATATTGAAACATTTTCAAAATCTGCAAAATGATATAATTCAGAACTATGAGAACATAAAGCAGTTTTTTGTGAATTCATGTGTCTATATTTTTGATCTGACTTATGACCTGTTATCCTAGTCTTTAATTTATTTTTAGTTGTACCAATATATATCTTATTACAATTTTCCTGACTATTCCCCTTGCAAGGTATTTTATAAATTACATTAGACCTATCCCACTTATCAATCTTATCTTTTGTTTTGCTAAATAGTCTTTTCATTGTATTATATGTCTTGTGAGCTATTCTATATTTCTCTGAATCGTAAATTTTAGATTTTACTAATCTTTCTGATATTCCAGATATATAAGTCAATGACTTATATGTCTTTTGCTGTGTAGTATTATTTATATTACCATTACCATTATTATTATTGTTGTTATTATTATTATTATTATTATTATTATTATTATTATTATTATATGTATTGTTGTTAATATTGTTGTTATTATTATTATTGTTATTTGTTCTTCTATCTCTATATTGATATATTAATTTAATTATTAAACTCTTTGGGATATTATTATATTCTAAAATGTCTTTAATTTTATTTATATTATTTTTATGAAATACCTTATCACTAATATTTAAAACTCTTTCTATGAAATTCCTAGCCGTATTGATAATAATATGTCTTCTATGCTTAGAATAATAATTAATCATTCTGCCTGAGGCTGTAGGTTTCTGGTACCAATTTATTAATAATCTATTTCCTTTTCTAATAATTAATGTGTCTAAGTAAGGAAGTTTATTATCAAACTCTTTCTCAATAGTAAACTTTATATTAGAATTAAATTTGTTTAGTTCTGTTAACATATCATCAATTCCAGATGTAGGAATAATGCAAAACAAATCATCTACATATTTTGTCATTATTCTGGGTTTAAGATCAACTTTTTGAATTGCTCTATGTAATAATTCTACCATTACAATATCTGCTATAATTGGTGATGCTGGTGATCCCATTGGAAGACCTTTTTGTTGTATATATATTTTGTTATTATATTGGAAATATCTATTATCATCTATACAAAATTTTAACATACGTAAAAATAAAGTTTTATTTATGTTAGTATATACTTTGATTGTATCCCATTTTTCTTTTATTGTATTTATTGCAAAAGATATAGGTATACTAGGAAATAGAGAAACCACATCAAAAGAAATTAATCTCTCATTATTAGATATATTCTGATCTCTGATTCTATCTACAAATTCCATTGAATTTTTAATGTTAAAAGTAGAATCTTTCGTAATATTTTTTAAAATATTTGTAATAAATCTGCACAATTCATATGAAGGAGAGTTAATAAAAGAACATATGGGTCTCAATGGAAAATTGTCCTTATGTATTTTTTGTAATCCATATAAACGAGGAGCTACCGAAATATTTGTCTTAAGTTTATTCTTCTCACTACAATTGATAATATGTTTTTTAAACAATTCCTTAACTATTTCATTGTTGATCTTTTGAAATTTGGTAGTAGGGTCTCTATTAATTATATTATAATTCGTTCGATCTCCTACAATATTATTCATCCTAGAATCATAATCATGTTTATTAATCGCTACAGTAGCATTACCTTTATCTGCATCTATAATAAGTATATTATTATTTTTCTTTAAGAAAAGATCAGCTTTCCTTGCTTTGTTTAATATAAACTTATCTCTATTTGTTAATATTACTTTATTTAAATTGTTATCAATAATTGAAGTTAGTCTATTTCTAGCAATTTCTTGTTCTTCTCTTCCATTAATAGTTCGTACTAAATCTTCTCCCTGTGAAATCATTTTTAAAATAGGAATGTTACCTTTTTTAACAGGTAAAGCATGTTTTTGTCCAAGTGAAAGTATCCACTGAATGTCTTTAGGAATGTCTAAATTAGTAGTATTGACAAACCACTTCTTATTAAATTTTATATCTAATTCTTTTAACTGTATTTCTTCTAGTTTCTCAAATTTATTTCTATGTATTATATTTACCTTTTTCCTATATGAATTAGTCAGATTTTCTTCATAATACAAGAATTCAACAAACTCCTCTAAAGTAAAATATCCTTCTAAGTCCTTCATAATTATATCCTTTTTCCTTTGAAAATGCTTCAATAATTCATGTTTTTCCTTAATAGCTAATCTTAAAATTTTGTTGTGCAAGTCCTGCGTATATTTGGAAATTGATTGTCTTTAGGAATGTCTAAATTAGTAGTATTGACAAACCACTTCTTATTAAATTTTATATCTAATTCTTTTAACTGTATTTCTTCTAGTTTCTCAAATTTATTTCTATGTATTATATTTACCTTTTTCCTATATGAATTAGTCAGATTTTCTTCATAATACAAGAATTCAACAAACTCCTCTAAAGTAAAATATCCTTCTAAGTCCTTCATAATTATATCCTTTTTCCTTTGAAAATGCTTCAATAATTCATGTTTTTCCTTAATAGCTAATCTTAAAATTTTGTTGTGCAAGTCCTGCGTATATTTGGAAATTGATTGTTGGATATCCAGTAATCGGTCTTTGTTGAATATATTTAGGACATTCTTTGTCGAATATCTTATGAAATTTGGGATAATTCCAGCATTTCTACATCTTACCAAAAAAGTTATTGAGGATTTGGCCTGAACAATTTTATTTCTAATACCCTTCAGTTGATTGATGCATCTCCTTGTTTGGCTATTTTTCTTAAAACTTCTGTAGTCCATAATTGACGTGCTCTCTTTTTATAATTGTTGTTTGCTTTTATTGACCTTTTCTTATATATGTATTTTAGAATGATTGAGCTCGAGGTCGTTTTTGTAAAAATCGTTATAATTTTTCTATTTTATTCGATATTTCGTCAACAATTTGTTGACATCATCAGGAATAACAATCGAAAATTAAAATTTTCTGTATAAATTGGTTTTGAAATATGACAAAAATTTTTTCGAATATATCTATGTTTTCAAAAATATTAACATAAAAACAAAAGCATATATACAGGCTTGTATATATCTATACATGTATACATCAATACATACATGAACGTATACATATATGCATACATGAACATACACAACTACATACAAACATATATGCACACACATAGAGAGAGATACAAACACATATGCATGTACATACACATATGCACATACACACACATATATATGAATACATATATATATAAATAACTAACATAATTACAAATTAATATATTAACATATATACAAATTTACATACATATGTATACAACTAAACATTTACAATATCTAAACTATTCAATCAACATTACAACAAGGATAAGAATTGATTACAGAATAGTGTATATAAATAACATATAAAAATAATGATATGATATAAATATATATACACATGCGCATGCATACACATACACATATATACATATACACATATACATGTATACACGCATACACACACATACATACATACACATAAATACATACATACCTACATACATAGGAATAAATTCTTTAACCAATTAACATAAATAAACAAAATTTTTTTTTTTTTCTATAAAAAATTCAAATTTTATTAACTAAATACCTATAATTCTGTGCTAATTTTTCTGTGTCTGCCTTAAAATTTATTCTTTGTGATAAAGGTGTGCGAATTATTTCTAACATTTCTAACATTAAGCGCCGATTATAATTGTTATCTGTGTTTAATATTGAAACATTTTCAAAATCTGCAAAATGATATAATTCAGAACTATGAGAACATAAAGCAGTTTTTTGTGAATTCATGTGTCTATATTTTTGATCTGACTTATGACCTGTTATCCTAGTCTTTAATTTATTTTTAGTTGTACCAATATATATCTTATTACAATTTTCCTGACTATTCCCCTTGCAAGGTATTTTATAAATTACATTAGACCTATCCCACTTATCAATCTTATCTTTTGTTTTGCTAAATAGTCTTTTCATTGTATTATATGTCTTGTGAGCTATTCTATATTTCTCTGAATCGTAAATTTTAGATTTTACTAATCTTTCTGATATTCCAGATATATAAGTCAATGACTTATATGTCTTTTGCTGTGTAGTATTATATATATTACCATTACCATTATTATTATTGTTGTTATTATTATTATTATTATTATTATTATTATTATTATTATTATTATTATTATTATATGTATTGTTGTTAATATTGTTGTTATTATTATTATTGTTATTTGTTCTTCTATCTCTATATTGATATATTAATTTAATTATTAAACTCTTTGGGATATTATTATATTCTAAAATGTCTTTAATTTTATTTATATTATTTTTATGAAATACCTTATCACTAATATTTAAAACTCTTTCTATGAAATTCCTAGCCGTATTGATAATAATATGTCTTCTATGCTTAGAATAATAATTAATCATTCTGCCTGAGGCTGTAGGTTTCTGGTACCAATTTATTAATAATCTATTTCCTTTTCTAATAATTAATGTGTCTAAGTAAGGAAGTTTATTATCAAACTCTTTCTCAATAGTAAACTTTATATTAGAATTAAATTTGTTTAGTTCTGTTAACATATCATCAATTCCAGATGTAGGAATAATGCAAAACAAATCATCTACATATTTTGTCATTATTCTGGGTTTAAGATCAACTTTTTGAATTGCTCTATGTAATAATTCTTCCATTACAATATCTGCTATAATTGGTGATGCTGGTGATCCCATTGGAAGACCTTTTTGTTGTATATATATTTTGTTATTATATTGGAAATATCTATTATCATCTATACAAAATTTTAACATACGTAAAAATAAAGTTTTATTTATGTTAGTATATACTTTGATTGTATCCCATTTTTCTTTTATTGTATTTATTGCAAAAGATATAGGTATACTAGGAAATAGAGAAACCACATCAAAAGAAATTAATCTCTCATTATTAGATATATTCTGATCTCTGATTCTATCTACAAATTCCATTGAATTTTTAATGTTAAAAGTAGAATCTTTCGTAATATTTTTTTAAAATATTTGTAATAAATCTGCACAATTCATATGAAGGAGAGTTAATAAAAGAACATATGGGTCTCAATGGAAAATTCTCCTTATGTATTTTTTGTAATCCATATAAACGAGGAGCTACCGAAATATTTGTCTTAAGTTTATTCTTCTCACTACAATTGATAATATGTTTTTTAAACAATTCCTCAACTATTTCATTGTTGATCTTTTGAAATTTGGTAGTAGGGTCTCTATTAATTATATTATAATTCGTTCGATCTCCTACAATATTATTCATCCTAGAATCATAATCATGTTTATTAATCGCTACAGTAGCATTACCTTTATCTGCATCTATAATCAGCGATGTTAATTTAGCGCGTTTCGCGCTAGTTTTAGCGCGATTCAACCATGCAAAACGCGCTGTTTTTGGCCTTAGCGCGTTTAATAAAAAACGCGCTAAATTAGTTCAATTTTCGTACAGTGATTAAAAAGACTTCAATTCAACATTTTCTACTTATTTTGCATTAATTTTTCTAGTACTATTTTTTACAACTGTTTAATCCATTTTGTGTAGTTTCATTCATGGCCCAATATTTAGGTCGATGAGCCAGATGGCTTAAATGAAAGTATTTTTTTTATCGACAATTATCAATATTAACTCCACTTTTTTAAGTTATTTTTATGAATTGAAAAGTTCGTTACTTACGTTGTTAATCAGTTAGAATATTAAAAAGTTAATTTAAATAAAAAAACTGAGCAAATGATTTAATATTTGACGGATTTTTGTTAACGTTTTTTATATAATGTTTAAAACATCCTAATTTTTATTGATATACCAAAAGAATATTTTAATTTTTTGTTATCGTTTTAAGGTTCTTACATTTTGCTTATAGTTGTAAGAATCTAATTTTTGTACCTGAATTAATTTAAAAACAAATATGTAGATATTTATTTATTTTGTTTCAATAAATATTGAATTTTTTCTAATATACATATGTATTGATTTTTATTCAAATAAAATTTAACGCGTTTTTGAATAGCGCGTTTTGGTTATAAATATTTGTTAACGCTGTGATCTAGCGCGTTTTAGCGCGTTTTGAGAAGAGCAAAAGCGCGTTTTAGTTATAAAAAGTTGACAACGCTGTCTATAATAAGTATATCATTATTTTTCTTTAAGAAAAGATCAGCTTTCCTTGCTTTGTTTAATATAAACTTATCTCTATTTGTTAATATTATTTTATTTAAATTGTTATCAATAATTGAAGTTAGTCTATTTCTAGCAATTTCTTGTTCTTCTCTTCCATTAATAGTTCGTACT